>LQRL01123795.1:1591-13442 GCA_001703475.1 Hydroides elegans
TCATACCAAACTCGCGTGCACAAACTACCCTATGACAAGGGGGACGGACAGACAGACAGACAGACAGACGGACAGACAGACAAGCTCAACCCCATATCCCTCCGTTTCACGGGGGATAATGAGCGACGATGAAATCAAGGGTCGAAATCTCAAATTATCTTACTTTCCAGTTGGATTATCATGAGATAGCTCATTTGGTCATCTTGAAGGGAAGACCTCATTCAGTGCTTTACTAAAATACTGAAGCCCTTTTCGGGCTCAACCGAAGAAGCAGGAATAGCCAAAAAGGTATCCACAAGACCTGCAGAAAGGTTTCGACATCGGTCTTCCAAAAATAGGGTTACGCATCCCGTAAAGTATGCCATAAAGTAAGTATATTATATTGATATGAATAAATTTGTATCCGGGCCCCGGGTTTTCGCTCGGACCCCTAGGACTCCTGAAGGACAGGGGGGGGGGTGGTCGCGGATGGCCTCGAGCCCTGTTATGCTGTTCTTTCGCGACCTTTCGACTGGCTGATTTCCGGTATTCATTTTATATTTCCTAAAATTCGCATTTTGGTTTTACTTTTAATATAGAGTAGCAGGATCACCAACGAGACCATCTTTCTTATACGGTAGGTCTCGTTGTATATGATCTTAACCCTCCACAAATATTGTTTCAGCATAGATTTATCTTGAGAAATATGTTATGCGTTATTTATGATACAAGGACAGGAAACCAATCTCGGAAGAAAAGGTTTTCAAATAATTGTTAAACAAAACAATGTCAACATACAAAATATCATGTAACAATGTGTCACCCTGCGATGAATATGTGTTTCATCATCTTCCGACACAAAGTTACTTTCCGACTCAGGACCATTGTACCCCTTCTAGAGAATTTGCGCTCGCGTCTTCCGCGCTCGCACTCAATGATTACTTTAAAAACAAGTATTCAGTGAACACGAACAGGCCCCAACGCCCCCAAAGTCGTTTTCGAGTATTTCAGAAGTCTCTATCACCTTCCGTTCAAAAGTTCTGTCCCGTACAAGCTCAAGTCTTGAAAAACCGCTCTTTTTGATATTTTTGGCAAATTTGACAACTTCCGGTCGGGTGTTTTTGACCGAAATGGTCAAAAGGCACATCTACGGACCAAGACCTTTCATTTGAGCCTATAACCAAGTCTCTATGACCTTCCGTTCAAAAGTTCTAGCCCGTACAAGCTAAATTCTTGAAAAACCGATATATTTAGCCATTTTGGCCAATTTACAACTTCCAGTCGGGTGTTTTTGACCGAAATGGTCAAAAGGCACATCTACTGACCAAGACATTTTATTTTAGCCTATAACCAAGTCTCTATGACCTTCCGTTCAAAAGTTCTATTTCGTACAAGCTCAAGTCTTGAAAAACTGATAATTTTGGCTATTTTGGCCAATTCGACAACTTCCGGTCGGGTGTTTTTGACCGAAATGGTCAAAAGGCACATCTACGGACAAAGACCTTTCATTTGAGCCTATAACCAAGTCTCTATGACCTTCTGTTCAAAAGTTGTAGCCCGTACAAAAAAAGTTTGACGGACAGACAGACGGACAGACAGACGGACACCCCAAACCTATAGGCCCCCAACCTTTTGGGTTGGGGCCTAAATATCGCGCTAGACTTCTCTATTGAAATATGGTAAGGTTAGATACCTTGATACCTTGATCTTGATACCTTGATCCTCTTCTGAGTTTTCGGCTTAGCCACTCAGCTCAAGTCGTGTTTTGAAAGATGCTACTTTTTTGGCATTGACGATATTCTCGTCCAAATCATTCCAAGCATCAACCACCCTATTTGAGAAAAACTGTCTCCGCACTTCTGTTCTAGATCGCTGCTTGTGGATTTTCTTTGAATGGCCCCTGAGATTGTCGTGCTTCAACTCGAAGAATATCTCAGGATTTATCTTGTAGTTCTTATTTATGAGTTTATACGTTTCGCGCATATCGGCACGGTATCTTCTTACACTGAGGGGTACGAACGAAAGCGCGTTTGTGCAGAGTTTTTCGCACCGCCTTTGAACTCTTTCGAGAGCATCTACGTCTTTTTTTAGCCATGGATTCCATGCAGAACTGTTGGTTTCTAGTATTGGGCGTATAAGAGACGTGTATATTGGGATGATGACATCTGCGGAGCGGTTCGTAAAACATCGGCGAATCATACCGAGTCGTTGGTTGGCCTTCTTGACGATGTGATCGATGTGTTTTGATGGCTTTAAATCGTTTGAGATAAGAACACCGAGGTCCTTTTGATCTGTGACGCATTCGAGTGGATGACCATCTATGCAGTATATAAAGTCGAGGGCTTGTTTTACTCTAATGACTACACACTTTTCTTTGCTAAACCCTAGCAACCATTGTCTCGACCAGGCTGATAGGGAGTTAAGGTCATCTTGTAAAGCAACACAGTCAGTGGTTTTGGCTATTTTACTATATATTTTGCAATCATCTGCAAACATCTTCGCGGTTGATTTCACGTGATTCGGGAGGTCATTTATATAGAACAGGAACAGCAGCGGGCCAAGGATAGTCCCTTGGGGTACCCCAGAAATAACACGCGCCCAATCGGAGTATGTTCCGTTTAGGATTACACGCTGCAGACGGTTTGTCAGGAACGAGTCAAGCCATTTATGTAATCTACCCTTGATGCCGTAGTTCCTGAGTTTCAATAGCAAGCGCTGGTGCGGGACCGAGTCAAACGCCTTTCTAAAATCGGTATATATAATATCTATTCCAGTTCGTGGCTCATCAAAGGCGACTGTCCAATCATTTAGGCACTCTAGGAGATTTGTCAAGCATGAACACTTTGATTGGAATCCGTGTTGGTCGCATGTGATTATGTTATTTTCATCAGAAAACCGTTGTATTCTATGCAATATGAGTCGCTCTAGCACCTTAACTACCTGGCTGGTTAGGCTCACCGGACGGTAATTATTGGTACTTGCTCTGCTACCTTTTTTGTGCAGTGCACAAATGTTAGCTGTAGTCCAGTCCTTTGGTAGTTGAGCTGTTTCGAGTGAGAAACTAAATAATATATGCAGTGGCACACATAGCGTTGGAACTTCGCGGAGTATACGTGGGTGTATGTCGTCAGGGCCCTGTGCCTTATTGGGATTGACCTTTAATAATAGTTCAAATATATCCTCCGAAGTAAAGTCTATTATTTCTAATATGTCATTTATTTTATCATTCGGTGATATATACGGCAGCGCATGAGGTTCCTTTACCATGACCGAGGCGAAAAACTCGTTTAATGCATTGGCTTTATCATGATCCTGTGTAAGCGTTACACCATCCACGTTTAGGCTATCTATTGTAGCTCCTGACCGAGTAAAATTCCTGCAATAATTATAAAACCTCCGCGGATTATCCTTAATACTGGAGGCCAAAGACGCTTCGTAATCGGCCTTGCTTCGTAGTAATTGCGATCTATATTGTTCATTTGCCTCTTGAGCAAGCAAGTCATCACTGTATAACCCGGATATGTTTCCTTTAACTCTTGCTTTCCTCTTCTTTTTGCGCTCATGCTTGACTTTTGGGCTGTTTAACTATGGAAACCGTGCCCGGGTCCCTGGTTTTAGGAGCTTCGAAGGGATATATTCATCACGAAATAGAAATAGTGTATGTTTGAAGACCGCCCATTTCTGCTCCATTGACTTGTATCTAGCGAGAGTACTGTACCAGTCGTATTCGCTAACCGCCCGGTTAAACTCTGCATATCTACCCTTGCTATATAGAAAAACCTTACGTTGCTTTTTGTTCACCTTTGGGATGAACAACTTGATATTTATTGTCAGTGTCTTATGGTCAGTGTAGGGAAATTCATCACTTACGATAACACTTTCGATTATATCTGCATTACTAGTGAGGACTAAGTCGTTGATATATTTGTTGCGAGTTGGCTTATCCACTAGTTGGGTTAGATAATTGTCTTGTAAGCACTGCACAAATAATCGCGATATTGGCGAGTTTCCTTCCATATCGTGCCAATTAATGTCCCTAAAGTTAAAATCTCCAACAATAATACAGTCATTTACATTGATTTCGTTAAAAGAGTCACATAGCGTTTGAACATAGTCCTGACCTGCTAGTTCAGGTCTATAGCACACCCCTAGCAAAATATGAGACGATAAAGATGGATAAATGTTCAACCATAGTAGTTCGGCTTTGACACAGTTCAATTCAGATATCGCTGGGTTGAGATCACCTCTTACGTATGCAAGAACACCGCCTCTAGTCTCTTTACAGTAAATGCCGTTGTAGTAATCTAAATCTCTATCTTTGCGAAAGAGGACATATCCAGGAATATTGAGTTCTGAATCATTGACACTGCTTGCGAGGAACGTTTCTGATACTGTTAAAATATCCGGATTATGATTCTCAACAAAATCGAACAATTCTGCAAACTTAAATAATAAACCTTGTGCATTGAAATATGAAAACTTTAGCGGTGCAAACTCCTTGTTGTTATGTACAATTGTAGGGCGAAAACGGTTCGCTTCTAGTTTTTTGTTGGCTCACTCCTGGGTCCCCCCGAGCTGCGGCCTGTCTCCTTCGTTCCCGTAATTTGAACTCCCTTTCACGTTGGATTTTTGTGAGATCGTGGCCTATGTATACTCGTTGTGGATCAAACGGCAGTCCGTCTTGTTTTGCCTTCTTGAGAGCTTTGGCCTTCTTCATTATAGTTTCCTTTTCGTCGCCCGATTGTAGAAAGACTTTCATGTATCGCCTTCCTTGGTTGCTCTGACCTAGTCTGCGGATGTGTTTGGGTTCGGGTTTTGGTTCGATATCCATTGTCTCAATCAGCAGTTGGAATAGTGTTCCATCGTCAAATGAGTCGTATTCAGGAAGACCACTAATGATTATATTGTTTCTACGTTTGGCGATTTCATCAGGCTCAGTGACCATCATTTCCATGCGTTTATTTATTGTTGATAGGTCGCTAGCTAAGCCCTGACATTTATTGAGTGCTTCCTTTGCATCTGTGCCTACTGCGCTGGTAATTTCTTGTGTGGAACTATCAGCCTCTAGTTTCTTCAATCTGGTTTCTAGATTTTCGACCTTTTTGAACAGGGCTGATTCCGTGTCCGTTGTATATTCCTCCATCGCTTTCTTGACAGCTTCCGCCACGTATTGGCCACAGGTTGATTTGAATTTTTTGCAGTATTTGCAGATCCATGTCAGATCATCACACGATTGAAGTGCCTTGTACATCTCATCTGTTAGATTCATGCATTTAATGCATTTCCATTCCTCATTACAGAGCTCGCACAGGACCAATTTATCTGAATCATCGCTGTATATCACATTGCAACAACTGCATTTGACAGGTTCGACAAAACGGATGCTTGAACTATCTCCTGGTGAGGTGGAATCACTTCTCGACATACCCCGGGTGACTCTCATAGCGGGAACCTGTTGCTTATTCATGGTATTTTGAGATCCTGGCATTTTAGCTTTAGGTTTGACTGAGCGATAATCACGTGTGTAGATCGCCTTTTCGTGTATTTCCAAAGTTCGCTTTTAAATCGGCTAGTTTTGGCTTGGAATGATTATGGACGTGAATAACTAAATTAAATGTTCTATTTATACTAATAGTTTGGCCTTACGACATATACAAATTCATAAAGTTCAATATTTATTTTGAGACGACAGCCATCTTGAAGTTCGGTAAATAATCTCTTAGATAGTGAACACATAGTCTGGCAAGTGTATTTTTTGGCCGGGGCAGTAAGTTTGTTTTTAGGTTACTGGGCCCGTAGAGCCCGTGTGAATTGAGACTAAAACACCGCCAGAAATCGAGTATATTCATGCAATAGAATATCGATCACATTTTCTTAATGGTACACCTATCAACATTCTTGAATTAATACAGCATCTCATACGCAGACCATGATATTTCATTTACAAAATTGACATCAGAATCAGTAGACATGTAAATGGGCGATAATTAGGAATGATAAAAATAATAAACATGCTTGATGCTGTGTTCACTAATTTATGGACTTATAAATAGTGTAGAGTTTTACATAATAAAAATGAGATTGAAATACTCACATTGAGCCAAGCAGAGGAAAATAACGCCGGCTGGAGGTTAATAATTTAACCCTCATTATCGCTCAATTGCCAACCACAAAAATGAAAATCAAATTAGATATCCCGAAATTCATATTTTTATTAAAGTTCTTATGTCTTTGGAAGAAGGGCACTTCACGACAAAATGAGGTGTTTCTCTTTTCTTGTAGCTAGAAAACATTACATATAAATATGCAAGCCAAATGTGGAACACCTTTTCTAGCTACAACTCGTGAAGTACTCTTCATTGGAACAAATAACAAAGTTACAGTCTTAGAACAACAAGGAAATATCCTATTCTCCATTGTAATACATCGAGATTCAAAAACACACTAATACCGTTTAGTCTAATCAACTTTCAATAGATCATAGCTTTATACGAGATATCATGCACAAAAATTTTTACAATAACGATTCTATAATTTATGTACACTGTATATTGTATATTTTATGTATTATTCAACTCTGTATACAGCAGTTGCAATTGAAATAAAACATATATCTATCTATCTATCTATAAATAAAGTTTAGATAGATAGTGTTTAACTAATGATGTTTGACATCTAAGAACAAATTATACTCATTCACGAGAATATAAAATATATTTGGTAAAAAACTTTCAAGCTAGCTAAAGGGATTCAAAATAAATAAAACCATCTTAACTAAGGATGTTTTCACGCGATAAGTTTTTTTAGCACAATCTGCGACAGTACCAAATGTTGTTTAAAATCATACCGTGTGATAACAAAGAAACAATAACCGTCAATAAAGAGTAATGAGTAATACATAACGAATCGAGTCATCTCTTTGTCATTTCATACGAAACAGTTCAAGAGTAAATTTTATTATCGAAATATAAAAGTTGCTATTAGATGCAAAATGAAGCAAATGTACTATAGACATGCTTTAAATTTCATATAGAAATCAAGTTTATACTCAAATAATATCATATCATATCAAACCTAATTAAAAGACCAAATTCTATCATAAACATACATTGGTTGTTGTTTATTTCTAGCAACAAAATTACACACTACGACGATAATCATTGTATCTGATAACATCAAAAGTGTTGTAAGCTTATGTTTTATATGATTTCTCTTGCATCAAAATTGAAGTTTTATGCCTTCAGCAGTTGATTGAATTTGAATAAATTTCAATCAAATATTTAATACATATAATTTAAAGTATTTTATTTTCAGGAACAGTATTCAAACTATATCACTAAAAAATATTCATATGTGAAACTCAACTTTTATGTAATTGATCTTATACAATTTATCTATTCTAAGTTCAATCTTTAACATAGCGTTTGTGATCATTTACCTTAATTGTCACAAAAAAATCTATCTTGAAAAATGATATCAAATTATGATCCGCCTGTAAGAATTTTGCATTTAAAGCCATCAATATCTATTGTATGATAATTTTATAGTATTATCTGTGAGATATTAGAACATGAAGGTTTTGCTACACTGAAATGATCGTAAACATAAAGCCCATATACACGAAAATGTCTATATTGATTGAAGCAAATCTCTATATTCGCCATTCTTGCTTTCATATACACTATTTCAATGTATTGCAACATATATCTTTCACAAAGAACCATTCATTGAGAGCCAAAGTCTTCTAAACTTTGAGGAAATTGTTCACATATGTATTGAGACGGAAATTGACATAAGTAGCTCTATGAGAACGAAAGCCATATTAAAATGAAAACAAACACCAAATGTTGTTTTTGACGCAGAGTGAAGAATATATCTTTTACGATAAATTTGTGTATTGCAGCATACACATGTTAAGACTATAAATTACATTAGAAATTGGTTGAATCGTGGCGCAGTTGTTATACGCACTAACCTACCAAACAAGATACAAATATCAGGGCCGTTCGTTTGAATTAAGTCATACCAAAAGATTTGCGTCCTTTGAATAATGAGAAACCAAATGAGATATGGTAGCTTAGAGCACCCCAGGTGAGGTTGCGCTGTCAAAATGACAAAATCATTACTAACACAGATCGATAAGCATAAGAAAATGCATTACGTGTATGTGTCCTGTATTTATAAAAACTCAAAAGGTTGCAAATAAGGCCAATTTAAATAACACGCTTAAAACAAATACCAAAAAGAGTCTCAAGTCTCAAGTATACGTTCTTCATTGAATATGTAGCGCCTCTGCTCTATAGTTGAAATAATCTCATGGTAACAATTATATGAAACATATTGTCATTCGGCCTCAAGCCAATTTAATTAATAAACACCACAATAGCAATTAAGAGCCCTACACGAGCTGTTCCAAAGTTAATACTCAAGAGAACCCGCATCCCCTTTAGACTTATTTTGAAAAAAAGAAAACAAAAAAAATCAAAAACAAATATATACCTAAATATATAAATGGTTAAATATTAAGTAATTTTCCTTGACTAAATCCGACCTATTTTTACCAAAAGTGTTTTCTTTTGTTTTTGCTTCATGCATGCCTGACAAAGCCGACTCGAAAAATAGAAAATACACGAGTGGATTTTCTGGAAATAACAACTTCACGAGGACAGATTTTATTTCTATTTCATGTAAATCTACCAATTATATGGTTTTTTATAAAGTAATCATCATAAATTTTCCATGTTGCCTAATTTAGACATGTATGGGGCAATTATCATAAAATATGTTGTATCATCAGAACTGTAAGTTTGTTGGAACCCTCTGACGTTTTGTTGACGATACGCGGCAGCAGATGTTTTGTGCAAGTAAGCATTGCAAAAGCAGGTTATTTTGTTTTGGCCACTTGTTTATGGCCATATTGTGACGTAATTATTGGTGTGACGTTAACGTAATGTTTCTTCATGAATAACTATTATTTATGCTACAATAACGTTATTTTGTGCATTATCTTTTATTTTCAAAATACCTTTTTCATTTATGTCGTATCTTATAAGGTATTTGTAGCAAGTTAAACTATGTTCTAATTGTTTTTTGTCTGCATTCACAACAATCATAGTTTTTTTTGTTTTGTTTATATACTTTTTCAACACAAAGTAAAAGTGCATTTATACTTGGACGGAAATCCGGATAAAAATATGCCATGATCAAATGCCATCCAGCATATCACTTGTTCTTGTTTTATATCAATTCAAGAACCCGAACATAAAATTAAGGTCTTGATCGAATAACACCGGGAATATTAGTTAATTGCGGATAATTAACTTTATCGAGATAAGGGCATATTATGAATATATGTTACCGTTAATCTGTGTAAATCAGCGTATTTCAACATAGCCTAAATTTTTCAGTCAATGTCAACATATGCTGTTTAATTCAGTGGATGTCAAAATTGTCTAAAATGGGCCAGGCATTGTCAACATACGCTACGATTTGACTATATCTATTACATAAATTGAGTGAAAAGATTTAGAAAATGATGTATCGTATCAAAGGCTTTTTTATTGCTCATATTAATTATTTAACAATTTTAGGCGTGCATTACGTAAAAGGATTATGAATCAGGATTATTGGATTATTGCTTTAAATAAATGATTTAATGAATGGATCCTGAAAACGCGTTTCGATCCGTCGCTCAATAGATGTATTCGTCGTTATAACATATTTACAATTGTTATAGGTGAAAAATAAACTATGATTTAGGACGCAAATTTGATTACACTGCAACAATTCTTTTTTTTACTTTATCATCTACGTACCATTAGAACCAATGGCTCAACTGCATTGATCACAACTCATTTTTTATTGTATTATGCCTAAAGAAAACTGGGAGATATAATATTGTAATTTGGATATAACAACACCAATCGTAAAACATTACATTAAGATATGATCTATGATAGCAATACCTTATATTATATAACATTCATGACTTATCATAACCAGTTTTTACTCTTTGATAAAACTAGTCAATCGATGTAATTGTCATTGCCAAATTTAAGCGTATGTTGACATTGACTTGATATTTCCAGGCAAGGTCGACATCAACTGAGTAAACCAGCGTATGTTGACATTGACTGACAAATTCATGCAATCTTGACATACGCAGTTTTCACAGATTGACGGTATCATATACACGTTTTCTATCTTAACGCATCACATTTGAAACTTATGAGCATAAATCAAGGTCTAAGATCCATGGCAGTGGAATTTAGAGAAAATATAATAAGGATGATATAAAATGTCCATATAGAGAAAAATTCTTATCGGGGCTTCTCATGTGCGGTTATATCATATGATATGGATATGAAGTCATTTGACGAATTGCAAAATCAATGCAAAGTAAGTACTTTATAAAAAAGGAAAAAGTCTCCAAAAATGAAACCCGTAAGATGCTCATTGCATAACAGTGGCGCTTTACACAACTGAGCATTCGCAATTAACCATTAACATCTTCGTACTATGTAAAAACTTTTTATTGTCCTTATTTATTGTGTTTCGTTGAATATGGGTGTGCCCAAATTGGCAAAATCTTTTCAAAGAGAAGTTCAATCCTGAAACTTATCACATCCCTATAAGGTTGTATCACACTTTATCAAGCATTTTTCTGTGTGCAATAAAAGTACAAAGATAGTCGCTGATTAGGTTCAATAGAAAATGCTTAAGGCCTAATACCTGGAATAAAAAATGTCGTTGTGAAAACAGAAAAGAAATAAAAGCCTGGCATAAGTATGGCTGGTTTTAAATATTTTAATATATATTTTCATATATTTCACCCCCTATTGTCAATATCACAACTGCGACACAACAGGCATTATAGATATCTAAGCCACCTGAACGGATTAAAGGGGACCTTAAGAAGTTATAAAAAAGCAATATATATATATATATATATTGTATATAGGCAGCAGACGAACTAAACGCTACCAATGCGACCAGGCTTTTAAACACGAAAAGATGACGTCATTGAGTAAAGTAAGAACTACCCTCGTAATAGGGTTACGGCTTCTTACTTGTTGTTGCGAACTCCCGGAAATGAAACAGGTTAGGCATGAAATAGGGTCACGGGACTGTTTCCTGGGGCGGGAAGAGTGGAGAAAATTCTTGGTTCTATCCCATGAGATGGTACTGTAAAATGTGTTCGCTTACAAATTTAATTTGTTTACAGATTTTTTCAAATCTTTCGCACATTCATAAGGAGGTTCCATATTTTTATCAAATCATTTGTAAATTTCAAAATGAATTTTGATTTTAAATCATATTACGAATTAATCTCAGAAATGTTTAAATCTATAAACAAGTCCCCCGATGAGTAAACTGTACAAAAAAGTTGGTGTAATATTGTGTTTGATTGGACAAATCAATACCGCAAGTGGTTTCTTTCTAAAACTTAAATTTTTCGGAAATTTGGTCATGGGGTGCCATTCAAGATGAACGTTAATGATGTGAGAACGTTGACATCGTTTAGGGTTAGTCACAACGCGGGTTGGCGACGAAGGCTGATAATTGAAATCGCATTTAACATTAAAAATATATATATATATTTGCAAAATATATTAATATGTTCACATGTCCCTAATTGTTAATGAATTTGAATTGTTCTTTATTGAGGGTGTAATAGCTTGAAACACTCATATTTATATAGTATTTGTTATCTTGTCAATCTCATTGCAAAGATAAAATATTACTTGGACATAGCTGATTGTTGCACATACGCCATGGACTCCACCAAGATATTTTCTATTCGCTAGCGCGCATTTCATTGCATGTTTGCATCGTTTTTAAAATGCTGTTCTTTTAGAAAATCACATAAAAT
>LQRL01123795.1:21285-38053 GCA_001703475.1 Hydroides elegans
GTTATTTGGCACTTTCCTGTATTGTTGCTTATATATTTGTATGTTGAAAATCGTTTAATTATATTTGAAAACAAAATAAAATACTTTCGTGAAAATTGCGACGTGAATAAAATCATTAGGGTACTGTAGTACCCTAGAAATCTCTCCATGGTCCGCCATTTTGAATCTGTGAGCCCATAGTATTATTTCTGTTTTCAAAAACGCATTGTCTCAATCCAAAAAAATGTTCCCGTTGTATAAAGGCAAAAGAAAAGCTTCGCTTTTCTTTGCCGATAAAACAATTATAGAAAAAAATCAAATTGTTTTTCAAACAGATTGAATGCGGATTTTACACTAAACACATTCACATGGAATGAAAATATAATGATATGCAAAACAATATGATGTTTGTAGGATGCAACAAGCCCTATATATCGTGCGAGCAACTGAGAAAAACTGAGAGTTTTTGTAAATAAATAAGGATTGTCCAGTAAATGTGAGAGCAGTGGTTGCTCTCAGACTAAAATGATGCAAAACAAAAGCCGAGAACGTCGTTTATTTCATTGAACAATTTCATTTGCGGATTACTAGTAGTACAAAATATGCATATTTTTACTCGATATATATGTAATTTAAAAAAAAATCAAAAGATAATTGGTTAACATCAAATATGGTTTTCTTTCATCAAGTTCGGTCTGCAATATAATGCACTTTTTAGTATCATTATTACAGATTATAATCAAATATGTTTAATTATTTAGTGTAATGTACTTTTATATTTAACTAGCAATAAGGATGTTGTACAGCATTTAAATAACGTCACATATCTCTCTCTAATCATGCTGAGAATGTAGTTTAATTTAATATTATGTCTATGAGAAATAACGAGCTACGAATCTAATAACGTTTGGTGGCATTTTTTTCGAAGTAAAGTAAAGATTGATTGCCTATAATTTCGTTTTTTTTACTCTATCTATTTTGTTGGATAAGTTCAATTTTTCTGTATATATTTCTTATATTTGTCGCGAATTTAGTTTCTTCATTAGATGATTGCCTGATTTAATATTCTCCCCGTCCTCTTGAACAATATACAAAGACTATGTATTTTATAATCATTTCCCATCTATTGATGTGATTGGGGGTAAGTCACCTTTTCTAATCTTCCTGATCGAATACACAAGCGTTATGGTCAAGCAGACTCATTATCAAAATTAAATAGACCCTTCATGTAATTACGTGATAACACATTACACAAATTCTGATATTATTTTTGGAGTAAAAGATTACGTTGAAAGACCTATCCGTGGAATGCCTTTTAATGAGGTTCTAGAAATAAAAATAGATTACTACGGATCCTGTGTTTGTTTGGTCTTTCATTTATCCATGTGCTTATACGATCAACATGGATGCAGCATTATTTGAATTATTAAGCACACGCATATTTTCTAACTCTTGCTAATGCAAGCAATTTGACTGGCGTTTCCTATGTACTTGCTCATTTGCAATGGTTGCTTACTTAAACGGTCAATGACATTTCTTATAAATATTTCAATGAGTAAACAGATGTGCTCAGCAGACGAATTTTGAGAAGCTTGCAAAGCTGCATTTCTCAGTGGAAAAACAGTTTTTTTTTCTTTTTATTCACTCAGACATGTTAACTATACAATTCACAAATAGTTTGTTTTCATCTTAAGAACAAATACATCGAACAAGAGTGTGTTTTCGTTGCTGCATCAATACACTCATCATAAGACATTAGATAATATAACACATTTAAATCAACATGACATACATACTGCACTTCAGTGGAAAAAATAGTTTGCATACAGAAATAGGTAGAATGCGATCCATGCTTAGAACCTATCACGGCCAAGATCCATTGAAATAAATAGGAAAAAGAACAATGCAATTTTAAATTCAAATTCAAGATCCAAAAATAATCTATCAAAAATTGTTTGTATTCCGAAAAAAAGTTTTGAAATCATGATTTAATGATTTTTTAAATAATAAAAGAGCGATTTTATCGATTAGTTGGTTTAACTACCGAGTTGCTATTAGCGCATAAAATACCCCTGATGTACGCTCGTTAATTAACAATTCTGCATAAACGCTTTCTGCCCACAAACTTCCGGTCTTTTTACATTTCTTGTGGGAGTTAAATTTTTTGCCTTTTTGCAACTATCCAACCTTTACCGCTTTTAGGCTGAAATTGATTAAGAAAGAGACATTAATGTCCCTGTTCCGAAGCAAGTCAATTAATTCATTGCTTAATTATGCATAATCCTTTAAATATAAGAACAATTTCTCAAAATAGGAACATTTAAACTCGTCAAAACAATATCAGGCAGGATATCCATGTAAACATATTGTAATTCCATATTGACCCGAATGAGAACGTCCTTTCGAAGTCACGTCTGAATGTATATGGACATCCAATTTTAATACTTGGAGCCTGGTGGCCATCTAGGGCCATATAACTGATGTTTGCAGTTAAATTCACTAACCAACATTGATTAATTGGTTTAGTATATGATGTTTTTTTCATCCATTTACTGACGGTATCAGATGGGTAGATAACATAAGGTACGCAAGATAAGTGACAGGTGTTATTAGAGCCAATAGGGATGTAGCAAACCAAACTAAATACACCCTTTACCGTAGGAGATTTTTACATGGAACCTATCAGTCATAATACAATGTATCTCTCATGTCAAAGTTAATTAAACGTGTTGATACTCGACGGTATCTCGAGGGAGACAAAACTCACCTGTGTCCAGATATCTACATATATTTATTTGTAAATACCCTATTTGTGAATAGGTTAATGCAATTTGTTTTATATTCATAAATACTATGTCATTCCAAATACTTATTTATACGTTTCGATTATTTTTATTTCTTTTCGTATATTTATATGGAGCTTACGTAAATACTTCGAAATCTAGTCTCTCGTTGAGTGTTTTCTAGACGTCTATTTCAGAATAAGACTTGAAAAGTCTGGGGAACACTAGTCTTTTCTTGCATCATCTTGTGGCAGCGATGAATTCCAAGAAAATTGCATTAACTTATGACATTAACTGAAACGATCTATTATCTTATATGACCTTCGTCGGAAAACTTAGCGAAGCCCTAGCTGCTACATCCTTTAGGTACAGACAGTCAAACTCATAATTATTCCTATTATGCACATGAAATGCAACACTTAATAACATATTACTAGTATATGTAGTATATTGGTACATGCAAAAACAGGATGAAAGTAGAGGAATAAAATATGCTCAGAGAACGATTACTAAAAGAAATAAAGCTGTCAAAGAAAGGCATCTCTATTCTAATTGGAACCATGAACTCTCTACTCTTGCTTTAAAAACAAAATGTAACACTAATTGATATTATTCGTCCATTAAGCACAGTTTTGAACGATTAATTTAAAAAGTAGTGTTTCAAAAACATTGATAACGAATTCTACACAGAACCCTTTTTTAATAACGGAAGGATTATAAATGATATGCCACATAGAAATATGAGTTCTATATGATCAAGCAAAAACCTATAAAACTGAGCAACTGAAAACAATCTGAAAGGTGTTGTAAATGAATTTGGATAACCCGGTGTATAAAAAATGTCTGTTTTTAGTCAAGAAATAACAACACCTTACACAAAAAATTAACGTTTTAATTGTATGTTCTTTTACATGACACAGCAACAATTATCTGTAAAAAATATATTTTTGATTGTTGATGAATTTTTAAAAAGCATGATAAATAAGTCATCAATTTAATCGTTTCTTAAACTGTCGTGTGGGCTAAACACATAAAATACCCATGATGTTAGCTCATTAACTTATAATCTTGTGTGAACTGTTCTTCCCACACATTTCCCGCCTTCTTATATTTCTCGTGGGAGTTAAATGCATTACTCTTTTGCATCTATCATACATTTAACGCTTAAAGGCTGAAATGAATTGAGACAATGACCAGAAATGTCATTGTTCCAAAGCAAGCCATTCATTTATTACTTGAATTATGCAAAACCCTCCAAATATATCAACTTTTGTGCAAGGGAAACAGACGTTTATATTTATGTTCTGAAAAGTAGAGGGCAAAACGATAGGAAAAAATATCATTGGTTGCCCGATCTATATTTATATATCTGTATATATGAACTATATTTTCTATACATCTAGGAAGGTATAAGTTTTACTTTTTAACAACGCTTTTCAAGCAATAATTCTAATGATCCTTGAAGAAACAATGCCGGAAACAAAAAAAAACGCTGGGTAAACTCGTTTGTTTTGTAATATTTCATGAAAAAAATCATTTAATGCTTAAAAATCTAAGCACTTGCATACGTATTTTGAGTCAAAACCTTTATGCAAGGAATGCTTAAAAGAGCAACGCGATTTTGTACTAAATTCTTTCTCAATATCCTATCAAGTCACTCTATGCTTGGAACATTTTTATATACAATATTATTTTAATCGAATAGTTCATCAGTTTATTACCTGCCGCTAGGTACCATATCGAGGGCCATATAAATAACTTTGCCAGTATAATTCACTAACTAATATTGATAAATTGGTTAAGAATATGCGGAATCATGTCATAGTAGTATAATTTGGTGCCCTTATTGTAGCGTGACAGATGGATGTAAGAATCTTGTTGTGTTGGGGATATATAATGACCGGATCCATGCAAAATATAAACGGCAATTTGTCGATAAAGAACTCTAATTTTTCACGCGCCCTCCTTCTCTGAGAAGTTGGCTAGCTTAAAAAAAACAAAACGACGATTAATGTGAGTTTCCCATTAAGTTTACATAGAAAGACATAGTTCATAAAGAAACAACTCGTTTAACCCTCCCTAGTTGCCAGAGGTGTCTTCATATATACACTGTATTTGAGCACTTTTTCGGAACGTTTAAATGGTCATACTTATGAGGTTGGAAATAAATAAGTTAAATACACCCTTAATTAAAGCCAATAGGAATGGAATCCTTCAGTCGAAATATCGCATTTGTTTGAGCTAATTCATGGCATGAGTGAAGTTATACTGATGACACACGAGAGGCTTTCCAGGGAGACAAGACTCACCTGTGTACCAAGATATATATGTTTTGGCTTGATTATGACTTGGTGCGCCCCTTGCTAGTAAGTTATACACAAATTAGTGGTCCCCGGAAGAATTGTTAGGTTTTTTTATACCGCCCCATTTTCTGGATCCATGCCTGAATAAAGCCCGCTCAAAAATTCTAATTTTGAATTGATATTTAAAAATTCTCTATACAAGCACATAAACCTACAATTCTCTTAGTTTACATAGTATATCAGCGGTGTTTCTATTTTCAATGAATTAACAAAGAATTTCTAGAAAATGGCATGGCAATACATTGTGTAAACTGGTCACTTTGTTAAGTCCTTCGTTGGAAACCTTTGTGCCTAACATTCTGAAGTTATCACTGTAACATCTTGTACATGTACAGGAGTACCCAACGGGCCATTTTTGAAATAGTGTCTCATTTTACTGCATTTGGCTTGAAATACATTCTCAACTACTTCAAACCTGATAATTATATGTATTTATTGAATGGTTTTATTCTTAATTTGCCAGCAAGGAACACGGATAATATCGTGCCAGCAACCTTGCACAAATTTGCCAGCAGAATAAAACATTGATATAAAGATACGTTGATTTTGCGCATAGTTTGAAAAAGTATCTTTGTGGGCTCTGTTATGTATATCCTATATGTACAAGTGCATCAAGTAATAATGCTTTGTTTTAATTCTCTTTCATTGTAAGCCAACAACTTTATAAGCTATTAGAGACATATTTATGACTTGGGTTTTATTCGTATAAAATGCCAGGAAAATACGAAATATTTGAAATACACTATTTCATCTTTTCTGTTCTGTGAAAATGCCAGCAAGATAGAAATTTGAAAAGAATAGATATTTCACAGAATAAATCGCTGGGTACTCCTGCATGTAAATACAGACAGTGAAACCATACTAAGTCTTACTTCATATGCATTTATGCATATGGAATGTGAAATTCCGCTTTATAACAGATTATTCCCCATTCATTGACTCATGCATATCGCTCCTCATAGATATCGAAAACAAGGTATTTATATATGAATAAAATATAAAAAAATATAATATTAACAGTTTGAATATATAAATCTAGCCATGAATTATGATTGATCCTACTGACTTAGAACGTAAGTGCACTCAGACATGTAAGATGTTTAATGTATATGGATGGGCCCAGTACACCGATGAGCAAACTGTACAAACAAGTTGGTGTAGTATCGTGTTTGATTGGATATATCAATACCACAAGTGGTTTCTTTCTAAAACTTATATTTTTCGGAAATTTGGTCATAGGGTGCGATTCAAGATGAACGTTAATGATGTGAGAACGTTGACATCGTTAAGGGTTAGCCGCATCATGGGTTTGACGACAATTGGGAATTAATGTGCATTATGACAAAAAATATATATAAATTATTGGGATTTATTCTGTTCTTAAGTATATCCACTAAATAAAAAAAATCGATAAAAAAGCTTGAATTATAAACAATGTTTTATCTTGCAAACATCAATTCTAAGATAAAACAAGATTGAGCAGAAAAAGCTGATTGTTACACACATCCCATGGATTCCACCAAGATATTTTCTATTCTCTAGCGCGCATTTCATTGCATGTTTGCATCGTTTTTTATAGCTGTTCTTTTAGAAAATCACATAAAATATCAAATCTAGGAGCCCTGGAGATGACCTGGAGAAAGTAACCTGCCTTTAAAATAAAAATCAACCATCTATGTGATCACAACATGAAAGAAGGCAATTTCTCGGTTAAATGCAACAAGGGGGCTTATAAAAGGGAACGCATGTAACTCACTTAGTCCTTCCATCAATCTCAATTTGCAGAGATCATTTTTGGGGCAAAGAAAGCGTTTAAGGAAACAGTTTTAGAAGAAGTAAAATGGAAGTGGATAAGGGCAGAGCTTTTGGCCAGGAAAGCTATTAGCAATACGCAGGTGCGAGTGACAAGAAAGGGACTTGACAGGGAACATGGGCGGCGAAAATAGGTGCAATGTGGGGTGCACATCATAAGAAAATAGAAAAAAATGTTAAGACTATACGAAAATAAGACAATGGAGGCAATGTAGGGTGGACATAGTGAGTTGCTTTCTGGTGTATACATGTGTTACATTGTCTGGTTGTACAGACGCTGATTTAGAGGCAGGCCCGTTTAACTTTTTTTCCATCCTGTTGTAGGAAGGTTGTATTTGCAATTCATAGCAAAAGTGTAAACATTGGAGCAATCATATGCGGTTTCGTTAAACATTTTCCCAATAGACGTTCATCCGAAGTCAGGACGTAAAATGACGCCTTTTAATAGACCCTAATTAGAACATCTTTTTGGCATCATGGATGAATGCGACGTCTTACGGAAAACCCTTGCCGAATGTTATTGAGATTAGTTTTTCCATGTGACTTTGCGTATGTTTTGTCAGGCTGCTGCAGCGAACAGATTATTGAATAAGTTGTTCCTGAAATGGATTATTTGATGCACTTTTATGAATGCCATATTCCCTCGGTGTATGCTATTTCGCAACACATATTTGACTTTTTACCGAATTAACTAATTAGTCGGGTTCAGGTGTGATAAGAAGAGAACAAAGAGAACTGCTTCAGGTTCACTGTCTATTATATAATGAGAACCATTTTTGAAAGGTTTTCTTTATTTTTTTGCCAAAAGAAATGAAATAAAAATCTCATTTTCACATTCGGTTGTTGAACTTAATTGTTTTTGTTTTGTGTGCATTTGCAGGAAGTAAAGAATAACTTTTAGCAGTTTAAGAAGAAAGGGTACACAGTGACTGATTCTTTTAATATGACCGGCCTGATATGACTTGGCAAATTTTAGTACTATGCAAGATAAATGCTATATTTAAATTGCAGTAATTGGTTTCGATAACATTGCTAATCAAAATCGAAACCATTGTCATTAGCAACCATCGGCGGACAAACATATCCATTGACAAAATATCTACAGCTGAGATCCCTTTAAAACTATTGGGGTCTGGTTGCGACAATTCCCCCTTATCGACCGTTGCCATGCGAACAAGAGTCCCTGTTGCTATGACGTCATGTAATCACAGATATCGGTTGTCACGCAACGAAACACAGGCAACAATGGGCGTCAACGTACCGAATAATCGCATTATGAAAGGGAGACAAAAAATTGTGCATACTAGGAACTCGGTAGATTTTTTCAGTTTAAAAAAGAAACATAAAAAAAATAGTTTATCATATAGTGAGTTCTACGCTTTTCGCACAGAAAAATGTTATCAGTGAACGATATTAAGACTAGGTAATGACTCATGACAAGGGTCCAGTGTCATGCGATGCATTTAAAACCTCAACACTATTAATTACTTCATGGAGTTAGCACCCTTTTTTTGTAAGGATCCCTTCAAAGGCAATTTAATGCTTGAAGTTGTATCTTTGTCTATAAAGAATACCAAGAAAAATGTACGTGGCATATTGCTTTGTTATCAAAGTATGAGTCGTAAAAAGTGACAACAATTGATCAAAGGTCGATGCACGAGTAAAAAAAGAAAAATATTTCTAAGAATGAAAAGGTCTTTGCGAAACTAAAAGAAAAGCCTTTCAACAAACTACAAAACGGAGGTTTCTTCTGGAGAAAAAGCGTCCCCTAAAGTCGGAAAGACGTTGCCATTAGGTTGTTAATGATACAGAGGTAAACTTACGTGGAAATAATGAACACGGTGCTTACTCCGTATTTGTTTTTGAAAAGAAAAGTTGTTGTTACCGGTTTGATTATATAAACAACCAGTGTACATCAGGTCTAAGGGGTGTGTCTTGCTTTTGAGGGCCGCAGTCGGGGACACTAAATGTATTATTTTGGTAAAATATATTAGACCTGAAGGACGCGGGGTCGGGCGCCCTTCGAATCCGCCACTGATAACTTTACAACAACAAAAAAGAAACAATATAGCAAACACTTTAATGAGCAGTCGATATCAATTTTTCTAACAACATATTCTGTTAACAATTTGTGTTTTTCTCTATAGAAAAAGAAAGCGTTCTTTTAAGATTAGTTTAAGACATCAATAACCTGTTAGAGGTACATCTACATTAAGTTTTCTAAGCGCCTCTTGACAAGTGGGGTCTCTAGCGCGGAACCAATAATTGGGGGACCTGCGCTTCCGTAATCGGAAGCAATTCCTTCCTCTGGCAGTAACATTTATTTCGATTTATCGTTGGTTGGATGTTATAAAAATGGTGGTGGGTGAATATAAATGGATGTAGCGTCTAGAATAAAACATGTGGTTGCTACATGTATGTGCAGAGATACACGTTACAACATTAATATGTTGTTCATGATAGAATAGTATATTTTCTATGCAATTCCAAATCAAGTTTATGCTTTTCTTTGATACAATATATTCATATCTGAAATATAATGCTATAGAAAAAACAGCCGTGATAGTACTGCATGCAGTAGTATTTGGATTGCAATTGAGTTTTTTGATTGAGTCGTTGTATTGCAATTGAGGTTTTGATTTCTTTTATTGCGATTAAGTGTCTGTTTTATGTTGATGTTTATCTTGACATTGTAGATACACTGTTCGTGTGTCATTTATTCTAGAGACATCGAGATGACATTGTGCGAATGTTCCTTATAAAAAAAGAACGGGGTAAAATGAGTTTGCAAAGCAAAACACATTACGTGCTCTTTGTTACATAATTGGTTTGTGAATATAGGTGGGCATGCAAACAATTGTTTGATATAGCACAGTAATCATTGTGCTACATCATTACATATTAATCTTTCACTTAAGATCATTTTTGCCGAAAATATATTTTTGGAAATTGTCTTAAACTGTATCAGCCGAATCATCGGGAGCTGCTGCCCTTGTTAAAAAACCCATTGAGTCCTATTCACAGCTAATCTAACGTTTCCATATGAAAAGCCAGAATGTCAAGTTCTTATGCAAGTGCTCCACTAACATTTCCGACCGCGACCATTTGCAAAAGGCTCCCATTGTATCGCTTACAATGTCATTGTAGTATAAACCCACTCGGAAAGGGTCGTCCATAATACGTCGCTATCGGAAGTGACGATAAAGGTTTTCCGGACGACCCTTTACGTTCGGGCGTCCAATGCAACTCATTTTTACGTCCGACTCGGACGCGACGTCGGCACAGCGTCTTTCGTACGTCGACGTCGGCGACTGAAAACACTTTCAGATGGGCCCAGAGTTTAGCGTCCTCTCAACGTCCGTGGACGTTTCGCCAAGTTGGAAAGAATCATAAAAAGGAGTCGTGTTCATCTAAAATAACAAAATAATTGCTGTAACGGAAATACTTGTGCTACTTTGGTTTCTATACGCTTTATCTGTTTGGTGAAAGGGGATATAAATAGCGAATCGATATCTTGCTTTTAGCAAAACACTTCAAACGTTATGATAGGATATCATGAATTATGATTTAAAGACACAATAATATGCCTTTCATCTGGCTGGCACCGTACACGAAGGAACTATTAGGAGAAAGCTATACCGTTTGTTCGGAGGATAATTAATATTGATGTCAGAATTTACTGTTGTAAATAATCGATTTATTTCAATTATTGATAGTTTCATAATGAAAATGAATAATGTTACTGTTTCTAAGTTGACTGTCTCGGGTCTTTAAAAAACTCAATACAAAATTGCTCAACAGAATTTGCTCTTTGCCCACAATTGTCCATATTTAAAGCACTTTTCACCATTTGGTCATGCAAAAGAAAAAACAAAAATAGGCAAGTATCAGGGGAACTTATTTAACTTCATAGGCTCATGTCTGGTCTTTGTACATAATAATCAACGCTTATGTAGGAGATAACGCTTATACAGTACGTGCAGGTGACTTGATGCATTGTCGATTTATTATCATTTGTAATATTTATGAATGCCAATGAGCCAATAAATTCTGCACTAACTGCCACAATAATAATACCGAGTCTCAAAAGGTCAGTTATTTAATAGGCAACAGTTATTTTCTGATGCCATTCAATTTTGTATCTTTCCTTGACCAGTGTTATTATTTTATTTAAGTGTTTTCAACTATGCCTATGCCTAGAGTGAGACGAAATGATGGTGCGTGCCACTTCCGTTTAGCGCTTGCATATGATACAAAAGATGTTTGGTCGTAATAAAATTATACATTGGCGTGTGGTTGAAAACGCTGCCATTATGTTGAATAGTCCTGCGCACAATTTCACTAGAAAATTGATTGATTCCATATTAATTTCATTCCTCAGAACACTCAACAGAGACTTGGTATTTAAAAATAACACCTCATCTTTCGGTGCGATAGGAGAGTAAATCATCTTCTCTCATCTTCCTGATTGAACACATCAGCTTTATAGATCTGGCAGACACATTAGCAAGATTGTTAATAAAACCTTGATATCATAAAGTGATAACAAATTACACAACTCCCGATATTCTGTTTTTGGGAGTTGAAAAATTACTTTGTACATTAATAAAGACTCGACTTATCAACGTAGAGCATTTAAATGAGGTACCAGCAATGAAAATGGATTGCTACCGATCCTGCCTGTGTTTGTTTTGTCTGCGCACATGAATAATTTGCTCTAGATTCCTTTATGTAAACAAATAAACAGCACTCTTGGAATGATTATACCTAACTATGAAAGAACGTCATGTCGCACTTGCATTTAGCTATTTGGCTGTATATAGGCGTTTTCACGACGCTAATATATCCGTCTGCATTTTTTTTTACATGGGAGAAAATACAAACGATAGTGTGAAATGGCTTGATATGGGGATCTGACCTATTTTCGACATGTTTGTTGGATCCCCATCTGCTTGCAATGCCAAGGCGTGAGACAAAATCACATTAACATCAATGCAAAAAATAGTATATTAGTGTTGTCGTTTTTAGAGAAATCATGACTTTAGATTGTCTCAATACAATCGACAAGGTTAGGTATTAGTTAACTTTTGGTCGCACGAATTTATTTTTAGAGTTAAATTTAGGTACTGACATAGTAAGACTTAATATATATTTTAAAATACCACTGCTCTTTCAAAAAACGTAAACGATCGGCTTTCTATTCTCCCCTTCAAACGCATTTGCAGTATAAAGCACCATATTATTTTTTAACTCCTGCTAATAGAGGCAATTTGGATTGCATTTCTTATGTGATGGCCAATTTGCCAGTTGCTCACTCTAACGGACAATGACATCTCTTATGAATATTTCAATGGATAAAAATATTTATACAGTAGACGAATTTTAAGAAGGATGAGTAATATGAACTTCCAACTTTGTTACATATGGCAAAAAAGTAAAGTGATTTTTAAGGCAATTTAACGAAAGTTTGAATATGATGCACAAAAGTTATAATGAGATGCAAATAAGCAACATATGCGTTATGAGTTGTTAAACTATATTCATAGCAAGCATAATCTATTAAAAACTGTTTATTTTTAGAAAATATTTAATTGATGCCATTATATAAAGTTATTTAGCTTATTTAATCGTGGGATAAACTGCCACGTAGGCGTTCACACATAAAATGACCCTGATGTCAGCTCGTTAATTTATAATTATACTTGAACGTTTCGTCCCACGCACTTAAAAAACGTATTTTTAATTGTTTTATAGGAGTAAAAATGTATTGCTCTTTTGCATTCATCATACGTTTACCGCTCTAAGGTGGAATGAATCGAGCAAAAATGTCAATGTTTCAAAACAAGACCGTTCATTTACTGTTTTAATTATGCATAACCTGCAAACATACACTTTGAGCAAAACAATCTCATAAGACCATACGTTTTGATGGCACTTTTAAGTTAATTGTTCTAAAAAAACCTATAAAGTTACTCATGAACATCTGCATATACTACAATCCCCACCTTACTGACATGTATGGCACAAAAGGGCATAACCATCATATTTTATTACCTGCCCTAGGCGCCATATAGAGGGCCATATAACAGGTGTTTGCAGTTTAATTTAATATTGATTGATTGGTTTAGTATATGAGGGACCTTGTCTTGGTATCACCATGAACCAGTGGTACCTTATTATAGCGTGACACCAGTTTCAAGCTACCCCCCCGTAACCTGATACCGGTTTGAGGCTACCTCCCCGGTAATTTGAAACCGGTTTGAAGTTACCCCCACCCTTTTGAAACTACCCCCTCCCCAAATGTTTATTTTCATTATTTTTTATAAGTTTTTTATTATAACTCATATTGTAAGGTTATTTTGTATCATATTTGTTTGCATTAAACTCCTAAACCCAGAAGGGGTTGTGCGCGTCGCATGAACAATGGATTGTGATAGTATGAAACTGATCCCAACTGATCTCCCGAGTATGATTGCTTGTTCCATGTTCACAGTTAACACATGCTTGGATGTAGACTCTACTTAATAATTGGTTTGCTTTAGTTTAAATAGGAAGTATTTGAATTCTACGAAAAGACATAAATAAAACGTTTTCAACTCGTAACATATGGTTTTCTATTCTCAATTAACACAATCATGTATCTAAACGTTTTGTCCAATATACATAAGTATATTTCGATGTTGCCAACTCAAATCTTTTGTTTTATTATTCTCAAATCACACATTCATATAAACATTTTAATTTATTTGTGAACATCAAACAAGCACATCGGAGTATACGGGATCGGTGTCACACCTGAACGGCCCCGTTACACCGGGGGTAAATAATGAACTGGCTCATGCAAAGCAGAATAACCGATGAAAAGTTCTCTAGGTTTTGGCATATACGGAAATATCGGACCTCTCATTTTTGGATATTGCAATCTTTGAAGAAAAAAAATATATTTATCAATGTATTATTTTTTTTACACATATATTCGTTTATTATAAAAGAAATGAAAATGTATACAAAAAACAAAGACAGTATATGAATTGCTTATGCATGAAATTCCTTAGTACTTCTCGTATGTTTGTAGTTAATTGCACTTGTTGTGCTGTAGCACTGATAAAACCAACCGCTCCTCCCGGGCACTGCCAGAACTGTTTTGAAATAGAAAAAAACATTTATTGTTTTTAATCAAACAGATGAATAAAAAAGAAATAAAACGTCGCATTTGGAAAATGCAAGGTATTTAAAAAGTACTGTTTTTAAAACAGGTTGTTTTAAAAATGCAACGAGTTTTCTACAAAGATCATAACAAATACAAACACTGTTTTAAAATACATAGTTTCAAAAGGTCAGCTGTTTATTAGAGCCTGGTCAAATCGGAAGCTTATTCGGATTTGTTTCATCACAACAAATGCATTCCTTATGGAAAATAAAAAATGCAACTTGAAAAAAAAACTCAACGAGGGATTGTGCTCTTTTTTGGATTGCTCGGGGAAAAGGCTAGAAAAGCTTACATTATATATGGCCAGATCGGTGAACATTTGGGTATCATACTCAGAGATCATACTCGATAGACTATCTGAAAATCGATTTCAGGAAGCCAAAATGTCGCTTATGGGAAATTCATGTCAAAAGGGAAATTGAAAAATGATTATCTTCGAAAGTTGAAAAACAAACCATGTTATAATAAATATGTTTTATTGTAAAAATATAAACATATTTCTGAATTTGTGTAATGTGGAAATACAGAATATATGTTTTAGACGTAATCGACACTAAACAAAGAAGTGAATATTTTGGCATCATATCCCATCCCATCTATCGATGAGATAAGTAAATCATCTTTCCTCATCTCCCTGATTGAAAACATAAGCTTTATAGGTATGGCTGACACATTAGCAAGACTGTTAATAGACCCTTCATATCATAAAGCGATAACAAATTACAAAACCCCTGATATTTGGTTTTTAGGGAGTTGACTTTATACACTATGAAAGACTAGACCTATCCTGTGAGTACCCTTTAATGAAGTAGCATAAATGAAAATTGATTACTTTGTATCCCTACAGCGTTTGTTGTGTTTGAGTTTATAAATAATTTACTAGATTCCTACATGTAAATAAACATAAGCTGATTTCTCTTGGAGTGATCACGTCCAGAGAGAACGTAAAATTATATGAGGTTTGAAGAGTAACATTCGAATAATTAAGTACGAGATTATTTTCTAACTCCTTGCAATGGAAGTAATTCGGCTCTCGTTCTTATGTGCTTGGTCTATTTACAACATTGCTCAATTAAACGGACAATGACTTATCCTTATGAATAGTTAAATGAGTAGACAAATGTTCCCAGCATACGAATTTAGAAAAGCTAGCAAAACTGCTTAACTCTGTCAAAATGGCTGGCATTTAGAAACAGGTAAATGATGTGATTTGCTTAAAAACATTTCCCGGCTTACAATTACAGAAGTTCTAAACTTTACAAAAGAAACGTCTCCAAAACAGATCCTTTTCTATATGCGTATTAAAACCAGCATCCATAAAATCAAGAAGCTGGCAAAATAGCGTAAAAATAAAATAATGATTTAATACAATTTATATTTGTTTGTTTATGCTATTCATCATGACACAACAGCAATCGATAAAACACTTTTTTGTTGTGTGAACATTTCTGATTGGATACTTTAATAGCTATTTAGTTATATTTCGCCGATTAAATGGCTAATTCTTCTATTATCGATCGCGTTAGTGTTTACACATAAATGGTATGAGCTGATATGAGCTCTTTAATTCATAATCATGGTTTAACTCTTTCTGACCACACACTTCCCGTCTTTTTTTATATTTCGTATAGGAGTTAAATGCATTACTCTTGCATCTATCATACATTAACCGTTTTAAGGCTAAAATAAATTGAGACAATGGTCCAAAATGTCATGGTTCTAAAGCAAGACAATTCATTTATTGTTGAATTATGCATGTCCCGCTTAATGTTTCAACTAAATTTCAAGTTTTTAACCGGTTCGTATTTCTTAAAAACCGAAAATAAGAAAGTGATATCATCATGACATATAGTTCAATGTCAAGTCTAGGTCGATTGCATTATTTCATTAGCTATTTTATCATTATTAACATATTTAGGAAGTTACTTGTAAGATCCGAGCAAATACAAATGATTTGCTAAGTCAGAGCTTCAAAGAGCAAAGGTATTTCAGAGTAAATCTTCTCAAAACTCTTTACATGGAACCATTTCACATACAATATTATCACAATCGCCACTTTACTTGGAGCCCACATTGGCATGACCATCATATTTTATTACCTGGCGCCGGTGTTTGGACACTTCGGCCCCTACAACTTCAGCCCCTACAACTTCGGCCCCAAATGCCCAAAAAAAAGACACTTCGGCCCCTAAAAAAGACACTTCGGCCCCTCGAACTTCGGCCCCTACAACTTCGGCCCCTACAACTTCGGCCCCTCAAAAATGTTAGTTTTTTCTCATATTTAAGTTTGGGCGTTCAAATTATTAAACTAAAAATGAAATTGATCCAAATTTAATTCATGTTAATAGTTAAAAGTGATGAAATTATGAAAAAATGTTAGTATTTTTCCATGACAGATGGGCTACAACTTCGGCCCCTACAACTTCGGCCCCTAAATAAGTTCATTATTGCAATGCACTGCTTCAATGAGATTTATCTTGAATATCAAATATTCTTAATTTATCACATTTGTGCATAAAATGGGTGGACGGAGAAAACCCCAGCGGAGAAAATCCCAGTGGAGAAAAGCCCAGTGGAGAAAAGCCCAGGTGGAGAAAAGCCCAGTAGGAGAAAATCCCAGT
>LQRL01123829.1:0-19130 GCA_001703475.1 Hydroides elegans
TCAACGTTAAAATTGATATGTATTTTTGTGCTTATCCAAGACAGTTTGTGATATTGATTTGTGTTAAGGATCTCAGGCATTAAAATACTAAGCTTGTACACATATTTGAATGCATTTACATTTACATTGTATTAGTTATATCTTTTACGTTGATAGTGCATGTAACTTTTGTTACCGATTTTTGTATATACCTTTTACACTGATTTTACTGATTCGGTTCTTGTCATGTATTATTCCAGTATTGTATACAAAAGTCAAAGCTGTTGATGATCTATGCATTTAATAGTCGCTCAGGATTATGATTACGATTAGTGCTACTATAATGCTCATGTTCGTCGCCATAATGGTTTGCACACCAGTCGTGTTTAGGATTTTTTTCTGTCGTGGCCACGCGTCGTTGCATCCAAAAGGGGGGGGGGTGTGTCTCTGCCTCCACGACTGGTTGCATTCCATCTGTGGTTGCCATGGCTGTTGAGGCAATGGTAACCACGAGTGCATAGAATGAATAGATAATAGTATAATGTGTCAAAGCTTTAGTTTTTATACTATGTATCCAAGGAAAACTTTTGTTTTCATTGTTCTATGTTAATAAATTGATCTTAAGGTTCAATGTGTTGCTTTTTTGGTCTCATTTGCTTTGAGTTTCGAGGTCAAAATTCCCACCGTACCTATAGTGGTCAAGCACGATACTTGGGAGGATTTTCTTAGTAGAATATCATAAGACTTTAGGATAAACCTCTAAAAACTACCTGTTAGTTTTATATGTTTATCTAAAGATTATATTCTAATAGAAATCCGACCAAGTATCGGTCTCGTGTTCCCGTCCCAGCCAACCCCCAATTTTGGGCAAGGAAGATTTCCGGTAAGGCTAGCTGCACACCAGGTGGGACGCTGGTGCCCGAGATTATCCCGGGATTAGCCCGCTACCTACATGTTTTTTAGTTTGGTCTTTTGATTATCTAATAGATATCAAAATCTTCGCGAAAAGGTCCTTCATCCAAGGATAAAGCACGATACTTGGTCGGATTTCTATTAGAATATAATCTTTAGATAAACATATAAAACTAACAGGTAATTTTTAGAGGTTTATATACCCGAAAAATTCAAATAAAAGGCACGAAAGTACATGGCAACATTGATAGAATATATGTATGGCGTTATTTGCCAATCATTTCGAAATTTCTCAGTAATTTGCTAACAAGTTTTACTATTTTCGACATCGTACAATAGTCCAATCGATTAGTTCTATCAAGCACCTTTTTCATGTTAAACTACACAAACTATGCAATTGCACATCTTATTACAGGATACAAAGTCGAATCCCTGGATTATATCTCGCGATAAATTAGTATTATTATACCCATTGATCGGGTTATCAATTCCACATGTTTGAATCTTATCATTTACACAATATTAGTTGGTCATTAATCATATTTAAGCTAACTGATTTTGAGGCATATTCATTGATATATGGGTCGAAACAAAACATTGATATTTTCTTTGGAATATTTATAACTTTAGATAAAGTGAAACAGATTCTGAACCTAGATGAACGTGACGTCAGATTAAAAAATGATATCAGGAAACGCAATGAATTATTTTCATTACCACCGTAAAATCAAACGTGAGATCTAAAGTTACACCAACATAATATTTATCTTAGAAAAAAAACAATAAAAACAAATTTGCTCAAATGAAAACGTGTAGACAAATAGAAAAAGTGTGTTTGTGACGTGGTCTGATTATGAGTTGAAGTGAGCACAAGGATTGTTGCAGTTTTCAAAAAGTTGACATATTAAGCATTTTAATCGAGTGGTGAGGACGAAATGGGTTTGGTTATTTCGGTCCATATAATTTTCGCCCCCCTCCAGATAAGCCCCTCCATGTAAGATACACTTCGGTTATTCAAGGTACTGAGAAGACTGATTACACTATTTTTGGCTTCCTTTTCGATGCAGAGGACAATAACCTTAATACCACAAATTTTGTTCAGATCTGCTATTATCATTGCCAAAACCATCTATATTTTATTCAAAGCCTGACTACGGATTACCAATTTAGTTGTGTCTTACTTGATAACAATTGCTATTTTTGAAATGAACGTTCACAAAACTCTACTAAAACCCTCTTAAACCTCGACAATGGAAAAAAAACTGAGTGAAGTGTTCACATAATGTAGAGAGGCTGGTGATAACCAGCATCCTTGGTGTACTTCCGTGCAATTATTCGGTGCTCCTGCATCCTAACAATGCTAGTATTTAACCGGTAAATTGTTCAATCTAATGAGCATGCGAGTCATTAGTAAGACGAATTGTAAATAATGATGTTACTTATTGTCACATATTAGTATATTGTGCTCAACCCTTGTTCATATCAATCAATTGCTGTTTGGTTATGAATAATTGCTTTAAGACATAAGAGAATTGATTGTCATTCCATGCCGTTCATTTTTGTTGAACTATATTGGCTTTCAATTTCTAGAAAGTGTATATTTTCTAATTATCTTTAAGTGTGGAACTCTGAACATATACCCTTCTATGTAGGGGTGCACTTTAACGACAGAACGACGATTGTTTGAGCGCTGTCTAAACGGCATCTGACAATCTGCTTTTAGAGCACCATTTCATGGGGTTTATTAGGAAATTCACTTAAAACTATAATTGGAACGAAACTCCGTATTCACGTGAATGACCGGACATCTTGACCATAGAAGTCTACCTCTTTCGGGACAATAAGAAAATGTATCGTCTTTCAATAAAAGCACTTTGTCTTGATCTTGATCCGGTACGCCACGTGGAATCCAGGCTTACGGATCATCCAATGTATGGATATATAAATCATGGAGCCTTAGCACAAAATCTATCGAAAAATAGGACCGCAACTTCCCTAGATATGAAAAGGATCGGTAACATGTTCCGTCCTTATCGTGGCCACGCTTCGGTGTTTCGACCTTGAAAGGTGTCTAATGGATTGTATTCTAATCAGTGTAAATTCCACTTTTTCCAAAGTAACAGTTTATCACCTATAGCTGTTTGTGCCATGCCCAACCTGATTATGACCCACGTTAGAGTGACAGTTTTGAGATTATGACGCCAGTGCCAAACGATTATGATGTTTTTGAAATGCAAAATTATAAGAATAAAACATTTGGATATAGAAAAATATTCTGCATGGCTATGTTGATGCTGTATATAATAAATTTACATTTTTGTTATTTCAAAAAGGTCATAAATCAATAATAATGTTTTGTTTCTTTACACATGTATAAACATTTAGAAGAATTATTACTCAAAAACCACTTGCTACATTAGAGGTGACGCAGTAAATATCATATAGATATAACTGGTCAACACGACACCAGACCGTGTTATATTGATTCGGAAACATTCCGTGAAATGCTTATTCTATTGCAGACATAGCAATACGGAAGATGCTTAATACAGCTTGTTATTTTTTTTCAATTTACACCTTAGAATTCTGTGGGAAGCCGGGAGTTTAACAAAAAAAATGAATAAGTAAATACATTTTGTTAGAAAAATGAAGCTTCATGAAGCGTCCCATGTTGCCATTAACCTTATTCAAGAATTCCTTAATGCCATTTCCCTACCTGCACTGCACCTGTAGAAAAATATATCAGATGTATTTGCTCTTATTGAATTCCCATATTCTTATCCTGTTTGATTTAACATCATATCTCATTCATATTCTAAGTCATAAACCACAATGGAAAGAGAAATGATTATTTGTACAGGGGATGTAAGGAAAGATGGTTGATATGTGGTATCTTTAATCACATATTGGAACATTCCACTTTGCATGTACATATCAAAATGAAAATCATATCAATGACTTTTTGTGAGCGATTTGTATAAACCTGTATATAATTTATCAAGTTTTATCAATTCAATTTTGCTGGATCAATTGAGCTGGGCAAATATTTTTTTTCAAATTATTTCTCTATGAAGGGTTATTTCATTATAACTGATAAAAAGAAAAATGGACCTGCAGTTTGTGCGCTATTCACGTATTTGCCAGATTTTTTTGACATATTTTCCATGCCAGACTTGAAAAATAGGCTAAGTTGTTATTGAACTATATAATAAAAAGTGTCTTCGTTGTTTAATCCACAGAATACTCTGGATATAAGTGGAGAAGAATGCCGAATTTTCGCTTGAATGTTTAATGATTTGCCTAGCATAAAAAATATATTCTAAACACTTAATTTACTCAACAAGGACCTTCCTGATCATAGATCTTACGAACTATCCAAACATTCAGTGGTAGCTTACTTTTCACTCATCGTTGTTTGTAAACAATTCCTTTCAACGGTTACAAAAATCAACATTTTCATAAGCTTTTCTATGGCGTTCTTATCTATTACAATGCTACCTGTAAGAGAATCGGTAAGACATCTAGGTCTTTAAGAAAAATTATAAACATTTTCTTTTCTTATTGTTTGGGATTAATTTTTCTTTTAAATCAGAAGAAAGGTTCTATATGTTGATATCTAGCATAACGTTGTCGAGGGCAATACAGATGAATTTCACAGATTAATTGAAAATGTGGTTGATAATTAATGCTGTAACATAAATCGTCCTATTCTGTCCACCCACATATTCTGTCACACATCTGAATGAATAACATAAACATAACATGATACTATGATTCTTTTACACCCCTGCTCTCTGAGTTAATCAAATAATTACCCATAACTAATAATGCCATATCACATATCCAATGCTTCTCAACAGGTATAGCAGCATAACAACCATATAAGAATGTAATTTGATGCCGAGTAATCATTCACACCACTTCTGTTTACAGGTGCAGCCTCTCGCATTCTGCTGGTTGTCTTGAGAAACGAAAGTATCTGGCAACCCCAGGACATATAATGTCAGAGATTGCAACGTGACAGACATTGTTCACTCCAACACCGACGGATGTCGCCGATACCTGACGCAGGACCTGACGTAATGATGGATTAACTTGTATAAAAAAGGAACTTGGATATTTGAGTCGCCATCTATAAAAGCAAACTTTGTGCGAATTACAACTGGGAGTATGCATAGTAATTGGACGTCACAGTTGGTTATACAAGCTATTCAATGGTATTTCGTAAAAACAATCCGACGTGAACCACCAACGTGATCCATCTCACAACAAATCTAAAATTGCAAATGAGACATCAAAGATCGTCTTCATATAAAATATGAACCAAGTAAAAACTTAAAGACTATGTTTGTACGGATACATCGGTTCGCATCCAATCACTGTCATCCCATAGAACTGATCTGCCCCAACCGTCTCATTTGTTTCTCTGTTTTGTGACCCCGGACACTCATAACAAGACATAACACGGATAACGTATAGCTATTAGGTAAATGGGTCTTGCTTACGAGCGCCCCTTGCTGTCACCCTTGTACTACTGATGCGACCCTCGTGTATCAGTACGCCAAATCCGCACAACCCCAAGACGACCCGTCCGCCAACTGACGCACGCCTTGCCCTCTCGGTGATTTACGCCGCTCCTAAATAGTGCCCCGGTCGCTAAAGAATGGCAGCTCTAAATGGCGGCCACATGTGGTGGCTGGCCCTTTAGCTTCGTGTCTATATTGTCATAGCAGTTGGGCGACCAGGGCGGTATTATGATAACGGAGACAACACAGCACGCATGCATTATGTATTATTACAGTTATTAGAAAGGTGACACAAAGGTGCGCGCGAGCTCCGGATAATTGGCCAATACTCAATGAGTGGAGCTCTATTAATTCATAGCCTCTCTGCGGTGGTAGTGAGAGGGGCCAAGGGCGCCCGCTCGTGACGGACAGCCATTAATTGATGAAACGTTAGCTCTTTGTATCGGAGCAAACATGCAGCCATGACAGCTCTTCTCGACTCGTATGTCCCTACTTAAGTGTCGGGCCATTACGCCTGTTTGCTTAACTCATGGATTTCATCTTGGATAAATCGAAACTAAGCTACATTTACAAAAGGGGTTACAACCCCTGAGGACAATACAAATAAGAGGCCGTTAAGCTATTGAATTCAGCTTTAATATGTGTTTAAGTTAGGCTGAGTAACCGTGAGAGTGGCGATTGCAATAACAATTCGATATGTTTGTGGCACGCACGGGTCTCAAAACCCGTGGATCGACTGTGGGAGGGGTCAATCAGAGCGGACTCACGGCGCTGTTAGCACCGAAACGCAGAAGAAAAGAGGACGACGTCGGATTCTTTTGCTGGGTGCCATTCATGCTGTTACCATGTATCGCTGGTTTCGTTGGACTATTCGTGCTTCTCGGGGGCACGGCCATGTCGACGCTCGGTTACTACGCACGCGATCTCGCCACAGAACGCGTTTCAAATGGCACGCATGCGCATTATGTTGTCAATGACAACAAGCGTATATCCATTGGATTGCTAACGTACATAGGACCGGTTGTCATGGGATTCGGATGTTTCACTATTGTTGTGGCTTGTGTTGTCGTGTGTGAACAAAGGGATAAGGAAATCAGGGTTAAAATCGAAAAACATAAAAAGAAGAAATTGGAGAAAAAGGAGTCGAAACGTGATTTTTATGACGCCATTGTTGAGCGCCTTAAAAAGTCAAAAGTATACAGTTCGCATATGCTCAAGCAAAGTGACAAGACAGAACTTGTGATAACAAAACATGTGAATGTTGATGAATGTGAGGAAGAGAAACTAGTGCAAAAGGATAAAACAGTTGAACTTCCTCATTCGGATAAACCAATTTCGTGTTTTCCCACTGAAAGGAGTAAACTCTACTTAGAAAACAGCAGTTATGAAAATATCAGTAAGGCCCTTATGCGCATCCCTATGGATATATTCACCATACGAGCCGACCCACCTAATGGTGACACATCATTACTACCAGTGCACTTACCACAACGTACAGATCCCATGCATGAAATCGAGCAATACAAACTAGGCTACCAGGGCGAGGCATTGTTGCGTAAATGTCCTTCCGCGTCATGCATCAATGACCTTGTCAAGGTCAACGATGCGCGTCTCGATCAAGTGTTTCCCGATCGCAAGCTATGGTTGAAGCGCTCACAAACGGATGTTGCTAGTCCGAGCAAGGATACATTAAGTCCTATTGAATATGAAATTCAAGAGGTTGATAAAGATCATGCAGATTCTCGAATGCACGAAGAATCAAGTCCTGCTTTATGTCAGGCGACATTTGTTGATGAGACTTCTCGAAAGATGACACCAAGTGATAATTGCTCAAATCATCACTCAGAGACCTCGCCGCGCAATTCACACTTCCTTTCAATTAACTCTCATAATTGCCACCGCTCAAGGGCTTCCTCCTCTCAGGAAGACGAAAGCCCCCTCGATTCTAACCAGAATTCCATTGACCTTTCCTCCCCGGTCACTCATAGCATACACTCGAGTGCCAGTTCCCTCAATGTGGTCACCGCTCCTGCAGATTGCTCGTTACAGGATAGTGCGCCGTCACCAGCGGTGCACAAACCAAATGTGATACTGCACTACGCTTCAGTGCATTCGGACGCTCATGGGGAACAACGACTCCCCACCTTACTACCTCATGTTGAAACAACAACGCCATCTGCGGGCGACGACGATCCCGCCGTTCTAGCCTTGACAACCAGTGTCGCCCGTAGCAACGCACTGCAAATGGATACATTCCGCCAGCACCAGGCCGGTCGCCGGTCGCTTGCTCAGAACTCGAGTGTATATAAAGGTGACTCGCCGCCGCGGCTGCTTAGCTCGCAAGCCAACTCTCCTGTTGTTGGACTGTCGCGTACAATGACTGTAGATGGTGACTCTGAGAATAAGTTTATTCCGATTATTGATAACGTTAATCTTATTCCAATAACAGGTCAGGACACCGAAAGTGAGGATATAGATAGTATTAGAACAGATTCAATAGTGTGAGTGTGCTCAACAGTGACAGTTTATAGACCCGACTGTTTCATATATGTTTTTAGTATTAAGTTCAATTACATATCATATGTATTTTCTCAATAACATTAACGTTGGTATAGCTGGTGGAACTCTTATTACAATATTGTTGTTAAGTTAATAAATCAAGATAAATGTTATTGATTACATCCTCTAATAAATTATTCGATAATTTTCCGGATGGGTGGTCTACGATTGAAAGAAAATATATTTTAGTTTAATATACGTAAACGTATAATAGAATTGGGCTACCATTTTGGCATTAGTTATTACATTAATATAAGACTGATTTGCTGAATTAGTTTAATTAGTTTTGAAAAAAAAATATATTAATTGATATTATTTCATGTCTAGTTGTTTTAATGGCATATTTATGGTTTTTGTGATGGCAAAATCAAGCTACCATCCGAAAATGAATGGAATTTTAAGAGCAATGACACAGGTGATGTTTGAATGGTGCCAGCCACTGTGGGAAGGAATAGGGGTAATTTATAGAGACGATTTCCTTTCTAGAACTATTGCTATACATTGTAATTGTTAATATTTTCTATGAAAAATATATTGAATTTTTATACTAAGTGACACATTAACAATTATACATAATAAACTAATAAAACTATTGTTTCATGTTTATCTTGCATATTTTAGGAGTTATGTTATTAAAATATAATTTCTTTTGGTGAGAGAAATAAAAATAAAGCTAGTTTTCATTTTATTTTGATAAATATATATGCACATAATATTCTATTTGTTTTCTTGGATTAAGATAAATAATAGCATGTCGATATTTTTTCCTATTATTAAATCCACATAAGTATCAATTAATGAATGAAATTAATTTATGACAAATAAAACAAATATTGGTAAAATAGTAAATATTACGAAAATATAGTTAATATAATAAATGAATGAAGAATAAACAATGGAATATTCTGCTTGTAGTCATTTTGGTTGTCGGTCGTCTATCTAAATACCTCAACAGATTTCCCATGTCACCCCCAAATGCAGCCTTCAGGTCTGTATGGGTGGGGTTTGGCGCAATGCGTCATGCACTTCGCGGTGCATGTGGCGCAGATGTAACCTCCGTATCCATAGCCGTATCTCGTGTACTGTAATGAAATCATTTTAACGGTTTATATGCATATATATATTATAACATAATTTTTTAAAATGTTTTTTTTCTTTGTGTAGTTCCCCATTAGATTATAACATTTAAAATTCGTTTCAATGATATGCATATGTACGTTATGACAAATCCAAGACCTAAGTCATATTAGAATAACTCAACCAAACCCTTAACGCCATTTACAGATAAGACGACGATAAGCATAATGATATTAAGGAATTCAACTACAAACCATTTGGTAGACTGTCTCCCCCGGCTTGCAGCATTTGGTCAGGTCTGGGCAATACGCATACGGACATCCATGGCGTCCTCCTACAGGACCTGGGGCTCCGGCCGCAGCCTCCAATTCTTCCCGTATATTTGTGACCTCTTCCAGACCACCTGTTTGAGACAGGACATGGTCCAACACGGCAGCAAGCAGAGTCAATGTGATGAGCTTGTAGTCAAACATATTTTTGTACTTTTATCTGAAATATGATAAACATATAATATACTTGCGTGTGTGATGCATACCTAGAAATATTTGTTAATTAATTTTCAATTTTCAGCATATATATATAAATTATCCCTAACAGTTACTGTTGCCATCCATCTGGGAGACATTTGTAATAATCATGTGTTAAGTTGAACATTCTTTTGGTATTGTTTTTGAATTTGAAATCTATTTTCACATTTAATTAAAACACAGGTTATTTGCTCGTTTAGAAATATTTTAACAGGAAATAAGACGTATTATATATAATTATTAAATTATTATTAAACACTTTCCTATTATTCATCCACTATTGTTATGTAGTTTTGTCAGCTACGTGATCTAAATCAAATTTATATATAAACACGTACAAAGCGTATCCCATCAGATATCTATTTATATAACTTACCTGATTAAATGATGGATAATCTCAATATATCAGTCAACACGATACGTTACACTATTCATAAAGCCTAAAAAGTGAACTGTGGGTTCAAATGAAATCATCATTATGAACAAAGTCGTGGTAAAAATGTAATTCGGATCTTTGTAGACCAAACTTTAATTGAACAATTCTTAAACGGAATGAAATGAGTTGATATTTTTTTCACAGCGACCAGACAACATGCTAAGCACCAAATATTCGTGAGCATAACACTATTGCTTTTTTTGTTTGGACTTATATCCTTTAAAGCAGGGCTGTCCATTTCAACCGCGACAGCCGGTACAAACGTAATTACAGCCGGTACACACGGATATTTATTGTGTTTCAAAATTGTATTCTAAGTAAACATCTGAAAAAGGACTCGTATTGTACACACATTCAAGCAAGAGGTTTTCTTGTACTTCTATTTGTAAAGCTTATCAAACTGCAACTTGTGAAAAAGAGAGCGCCGGAGGCGCCAGCAAAAAAATAAGCACTCGAACATGCACAACAATCCACACAATCACAGATTATTATCAATCTCATAGTCATATTAATATATTTATTTTTGCGATATATTCTCCGCTTCCAGTTAAAATTATAATAGAAAATTATTGCAAAGTACTTTACAGGCCGATCATATCAAAAGGTTGATTCACCTGTCATAAACTTCATTTTAAGCAAAACATTTAGCCTATACAGGGCGGCATTTCCCAGTCAGTTTCAGATTCCTGTTTTTTTTCCTGATTTTATCCCTATTTGAGATTAATACCGGCCTGAGAATTAATTTTTGGACTCCAAACGAGCTAGCAAACCTTTTGAAACATAGTACAATATGAGAGCCGAAGGCGCGAGCGAATTTATTGGGGAAATTATCAAAATAACACATTATTTTTTATCACAAAATTTCAGATTTGTTTCCTAGCTTCACAATAAAATTCTCTGATATTCTTCAAAAGATCGAAATTCCCTGCTTTTTCCTGGTTTAAAAAGGATTTGAAATTCCCTGATTGTCCCTGAGGCTGCTCACCTTGCTCGGGGTCTATCGGGTTTAAAGATATCGCCTTCACATAAAATTGTTGCGTGCGACGAAAAGTTGATCAAATTCGGCCAAAAATACTAAAAGGCACTCCTACAGGTACAGAGTGTTATTTGAAGCCCGACATAGAGTCCTTCGGAGCTCTTAATTTGTTATACATCGATATTCAGTAAAAGGAAGTGTTCGCACAAAAACCTAAATTTACACTGGCACGAGACTATGGCTTTGAACAGAAAGTTATAAGAGAATAAAGACGAGCACTCCTATACTAAAAGACCTTCAAACTTTTAGTTGGGCCCTTAATATAAACAGTTACCATGTAAAGGGTGACCAACGCCAGGGAAAATCACGAAGAATTAGGGAATTTCAAAGTCCCGTTTTCAAATCAAGGAAAATGGACCTTTAAAAAAAACAGGGAAAATCAGGGAATTTTATTATGTCGGTGCTCGCATGTTAACTAAAATAATCTCGGCACTCGGATATTAACTTCATAAAGGTATGTTTTGTAATATTAATTATCATGTTAGCATTACACAATATCAATCTAGGACCAGGGGAAAAATCAGGGAATTCGAAGCTAACTGAAGACTGGTTAGCCTTCCTGAAAGTCGTCGCTCACAAAAGAAAAATGACCAAAACAATAGAACACTTCAGCGCTGTTAAATCAAAGAAGCGAGCGCCGAAGGCGCGAGAGATTTTTTTTCTCCAGGAAATCAAGAAACTGTGAATCAGAGTATGTGAATCTGAAAGATTTTTTTTAATGATTTAGCTAAAATCACAGCCGGTACATCTGTCAGTCACAGCCGGTACATTGTACCGGGTACCGGCTGAAATGGACAGCCCCGCTTTAAAGCATAAGTTAAGACAACATAGAAAACTCTACATCACACGTATTTACGTTTCATCTCCTTATAGTCGTATACAGTTAAAACCACTTCCAATTTGACTATCGTAAACAAAATTATTCGAATTTGTTTATTCGTTTATTCGTTTATTCGTTTCTCGTTTATTCGTATGCTTTCGTTTATTCGTAAGCATTCGTTTATTCGTAAGCTATCGTTTATTCGTTAGCTATCGTAAGCTATCGTTTATTCGTAAGCAATCATTTATTTGTAAGCTATAGTAAGCTATCGTAAGCTATCTTAAGCTATCGTAAGCTATCGTTTATTCGTAAGCAATCGTTTATTCGTAAGCTATCGTAAGCTATCGTTTGTTCGTAAGCATTCGTTTATTCGTAAGCAATCGTTTATTCGTATTCGTTTATGCGTATTCGTTTATTCGTTTATTCGTATTCGTTTATTCGTATTCGTTTATTCGTTTCAGTCGTCAAATTGGAAGTGGTTTTAACTGTACATGTAGCTCTCCATAAGCTACCGAGAATAATCTATCATAAAATATATTTTGCTTGAATAAATGTATTCATTTGAATAAATGTTGAATGAGCCGGTTTAAGTAGGGCGCACCTGGTCGGCACTCCAACCGTTCGGTTCATATTATGGTATCTTATATATGATAGTGACACAGATATATTGATGCCTCTGTTCGACTCAAATATATTTCAAATTTATGCCATCGGTTCACATTTATCTGGTTCCTAGCGTGCTTTCGAAGTACGAGCTACGTTAGTTTTAACGTTACTACGCATGTGAACCATTGTTAAGTACATGTGCGCTTTTTTAATATGTTTTGAGTAACTTTTGCGCATGTATTTTATGTTTGAAATATCTATATTATATATCAACATGTTTTAACATATAAAAAACGGTGTATTTTTACACTCAAAGTCATCATATGCTTTGATTATTTTATCTCATAACGTAATACACTTTGCATGGGTGTTTGTGACATATAGCCAAATAGCAAATGAGATAATCGTTATAATTTCTTCATTTATTCAAATCCCATAAAAGGTTTTTTTTCTAGAAAAAAAACACATCCAAGACATGATAGATTATATGAATCTTTTATCACATATGAATGTTTTTTTTCTCTTTATTTCAGCAGGTGGCATCTGCTTTTCGCAAACAGCTTAATTGTCTGAATTCGGACCCCCATAATATTTGGGCAGTTTTGAACGTACTACCACCTGACCCCTGCGTTGCCACAAACAAATTTAAGATTTGAAATTTATATTTATTTTTTGAGTCTTTTAAAATAAATTCTTATAATGTTTAAGTAAACGAGTGCCAAAATCCTAATCTAAAAGAAAGAAACCTGCATTTGGCACTTTAGCCTGAAATTTACCGAACTTCACAAGACTGTATTATGTTCACAACTTCGTTATAAGCAAGATAAATCTTGTTTTTATTAAGTTTTTGGAAAGTTCAATGTAAAGTCATTTAAATTAGTTTTATATTATCTTCTTTTGCTGTTGAAAAACTCACCGAAGCGACTTCTTAGTTGGTGCCTTGTCAGTTTTCTTGTTGACTATAAAGTCAAAAGCACTGACTTCGCGACATAGATCTACGTATATATCAAGAACATTACCGATAATGGATAAAGTAAATCTTATTCCAAACCAAATCAGACAATTAAAAATAAAAGGTACTTATTGAAGGGTCCGTGCAAAAATTCAATACATGCTAAATTGACGTTTTTTTTTTAACAAAACATATATTGAACAGTGTTGACCTGGTCATGTTTAAAGGGTTTTACAAGTGTGCGTAACACGACGAAAGCAAAATGATCACATTGATTTCGTTGTGTTATCAAACTATATAACGTGTGTTTATCATCGTTATCACATGCAACTTACATTTAGCGAAAATGTTAAGTTCATTCAATTTGTTGCACGGAGCCCCTCGATTAAGATTTACATGATCCAGATTAACGACAATATAATGTTTAACTGTGAAATTAATATGTAACTGTAAATAGTGATCGAAAAATGAATAAGTGTTAAAAGAGTACTTGTATACATATGAAAAACCATGATCGTATGGAACTTGTAAAATGCCATCTAAGTTAGATTTATACATATACATGTATAAACCAAAGTAATCAAAAATAATTAAGTAATATAAAATAATTGTGTATCGAATTGCACATATTTTATTGCCTTATTTTTAGGAAAAATATGCTAAAGCAGAAAAGCACGGAAACAATAAACCAAAAGCAATAATATAACACGTTTCTCACATAAAAGCATAATTTTACTTTTCAAGATAAAAAAAAAAACAAAATAATATTGAATTTTGACAAATTTCAATGATTTAAAGATTAAAAAAAGTATGAAATACAGCACATGCTTCAAAACATTGCAAGAATCGAAATAGAAACAAATTAAGCAATTTATGTAAATCATCACAGTCCGTTCGTCTTGGTTCCAAATTAGTCATCTCCAGTTATACGTTCCATGTTAATAGTAAGCGCATCCTCCGGGTCTGTGCGGAACGGGATAGTTGCAATGTGTTAGACACTGAGTATAGCAAGTGGCGCAATAGTAATAACCATATCCGTAACCGTATGGGTATCTCTGGTACTGTAAGCAAAAATACACTCGATTTTAATCAGTTCCATACATTTTATTCAATCGGCCAAGTATTTTCTCGATTCATATTCAAACAACACTTAAACAAAAATGAAATGCTTGTTTCCTGGTCTAGTTTAATTTTGCTCTCCAGATTCAAAAACAAAGTGTATCCTTGTTTATGTAAGAATCGCCTATAAACATGCATAGCATACCATTTGGTAGACCGTCTCGCCTGGCCTGCAGCACGCCTTAAGGTCTCGGCAATACGTATATCGACACCGAGGTCCACCTGGCGGACCTGGACCAGGTGCTCCAGCCGCCTCTATTGCTGGCTCTTCTGTGACCTCGTCCTCCTGACTCAGCACAACGGCCGAGACGGAAAGGAGAAGGACCAATGTAATGAGCTTGTAGTCCATCATAATGATGCGTTCTTTCTGAAAATAGAGATTTATCATGTTATGACAAATGACATATGGCATGGAAATGGAACAACTTAATTGGAATAGAATAGAGAGCAAATTCTAAATAGAGATAATGAAAACAAATAATGGAATAGAAATTCTACAGAAGAATAGATTATTGCATAATTGTGTGTGATAACAGCTGATAATATCTACCAAAATATTTTAATAGATATATATATGACTAACAATATATTATTCTTATTATCGGAGTATGCTTTATATTCTGTTAATATTCTTAGAACTTCCGATTTGTATGTTGAAATTAAATGATTATGTGCAACATTGTGTAAAGTATATATCTAATGATTTAAAAGCGAGTATTGCTTACGCCCAGGAAATAACAGATCCATGTCATAAAAAAATAAGCTATAGAAATCAATGGGAATATTTTAACATCATAGTCTTGTGACATCCTATATAAAAGGCTTGGCTTAAAATATTCTATGCTTGTTTTATCGAGACATCGCTTTGACACTTAATACATTGTTGCAGGGAACCCTCAAAATACATTCAGTCGTCCTCATTTGGAATCAGTTTTGCAGTTACTCGTTCAAAATACATTTTCCAAACAAAAAAAACTCAACATAATGTCCATATTTAACCACAATAAAGACGAATTCTTAATATAGCTTTCCTAGCAATCTCTGCCAACTTAAACATATTTTAACAAAAACAAATCTGAGCATCAATTCGAAATCAACTTTTGTGAGACTCACCTCTGTACAGGATGTACCGAATCAACAATGGTCAATGTTGCAACTACTTGTCTGAGTGAAAGTTTACATATTTTATAGAGCTTAATGTGGACTGTGGTTTCGAATGAAATCATCATTACGAATTTCGTCGTGATCAAATACATTTTGCACCCTTCTGGACCAATTTCTTATCACGCATCTAAAAACGTAAAGAGAAGGTTTTTGCATTTACCACAGCGATCACATTTCTTTTTGGAAACACATATATATTTAATCTAGAACATTTCGAATATTGTAGTCTAAATTTAAAACAGAATGTGAAAAAATGTTGGCTTACATGTGCATGTAGATTTCCGACGTCGTCTTTATAAAGCGCTTGCTATATTTATTTGATAATATAATCTTTCAAATGCCGTAGCGATTGCTAAAGGGTCCCTGAATGCTTACTTGATTTACTTAAAGCATAGTTAGGAATATTTCAAAAACTCGAGAAGCGATATCATCCTGTGCGATTCAAACCGCAGGTTGGGACGAGAGATTACAACTCACATTCTTTGCTGAAATGTCAAACAAACACTTATTAGAATTCTATAATAAATTTGGTTTCTCGACGTAATTCGCTTCCAATGTGTTGGCACCCACGACCGAGCGATCTGGAGCGATTTCGAAAAAAAACTGACCACGGCATAAAAAGAAAAGAAAAAAAAAGAAACAAGGACAAGAATCGCTGTCGCTCCTCCTTGCTCTCCGTTTGTCCAGGCATAACTTTAAGCTGCAACCGGATAACATAGAACGGTGGCCTCGATGTTTGTGAGAAAAAAAATGCCGTGAAGCGACAGAAATAATCGACCGCTTTCATTAATTTATGCATTTCACTTGAAATAGCGATTTTTTTTGTCGAAAGTAAGTCCTCTTTGTCACCATGAAACGAGACATAATGTTACATTTTTTTTTGCTTATCGTCGTCATATAAATTAGTTTTTGCAGAACCGCAACAGGTGGTAGCTTAACAGAATTCTGGATTCTGACCCCGCCATGTTGGTCCCGTTTGAACGCGTCGTCGCTTCCTAATGTTTCTCAGAAGACATTTTCCTGTGAAATCAAATTGATCACACCAAGATATTCACAGGATAAAAAAGGGATCAATTTCATTTCACAGGAAAAGGGCTTCTGAGAAATATTACGTTGCCACAACGTGTACAATGAATACAAGGACGAAATTTATAATATAACTGACAATATATGGAGGCGATCTACATGTATATGCTTGTGAAGATTCAATTTAATATTGTTTTGTTTTGTTGGGGAGGGGGCCTATCTTACATTATATTGATACACTAGCATGTTCCTATTAAACAGGCTGTAGGATCTATAGCAGTAAAGAACCATAAATCGCTGTAGATTACTTGAAGTGTGTTCACCCTGGACCGAGCGATCTTGAGCGATTAAGAAAGTCCTATAAGTGCCTGGCCAGACAGGGAGCGTCGAGGGTTTTGGGGTGGCCAGACGGGGAGCGTCAATGAGCGATACTTTGACTTAAAAATGTATTCATTAAATAAAGTTAGGTCATTTCAAATGTCTTAGGTACATAATTTAATAGACTTACGAGGAGTGTGGCATATTTGTTAGGAAATTTACAGCAAATCTCTATGGTTTCTAATTATTTGTTTATTGCGACACCTATAATAAGAATTTATTGTTCTCGGGAAGTGGAATGCACAGACCGAAGGCGCAGCCTGAGGTCCGCCCATTCCACTTTCCAAGGGCAATAAATTCCCATCTTTTCCTAAAAGATATGAAGTATTATTTTTATTACATGTTTTTACTAATTTATTTGTTCGAAATGCTATTCTTAATCATGCGAAAGCAGGGGTGTACCTTAACCCAAAATCGACGGTCGCGCAGCGCGACCGTCATCCAAAACGACACTCAACTTCTAAAAAACATTCTATTAAATGCGGGCGCCGAAGGCGCGAGCGCATTTTCTATATGCAACTTGAGGAAGGGTTTTCTTCAAATTGTGAATTTCAATCGAATCGACATTCGCGCAAACGCGAGTGTCGCCCAAAACGACACTCGCGCGGACGAAACGACGGTCGCATACGCGACCGTGCGACCGCTAAGGTGCACCCCTGCGAAAGATATTTGACTGAAATGGTATCCATTCGCCTAGACCAAATGACGTATGTCTATTTAATGATGTCACTAATGTGCAAACAAAAAAGTTCCTCATTTATCGGTAATGAAGTATCAACTTTACTTTTGAATATCAAATACGTTTCATAGTATTACCTCATATATATTTAATCAATATCTAAAATGTTTTCAGTAAGAAAATATCAAACAAACGTTTATTTTTTTTAAATGCGTTCGCGTATTGATTTATCATAGCATGATATTTCATCAATGAACAACACACGTGACGCAATATCGTAAACAATTCGTAGTAAAAACACGTGCTTTTTGTGTGACGTTTGTTATTGTTTATGAATGACGCAACAACTGAAAAAATACAGGAAATTTATTGCCCTCAAATTTTCACTATGTTTATCGCCAACGCAATCAGGCGGACATGTAATAAAGTGCATTATTTCACTCTATTTTAAGCGTTTCTTAAATACATAAAAGATGTCAAACGCATATGATCTTGTGCACGACGCTTGCCGTGTGGCCACCTTGTTCGGAGCGTCACTAAAAAAAAATCCAACAAAGGACATATAAGACCCATACCGCTGACGCTCCACGACGCTCCCCGTCTTTCCACGTACTTAGTAATATAACAAGAACCGCTGTCGCTCCTCGTGGTTCAAAGTCTGGCCAGGCACTTAAGGTAATGCTTTGACCATATATTTGCTTAAAAATTAATTATTGAATCAACTTGGTTCTAATTTAAACAAACATTTAAAATGAATATTTACCTAAACTGAATGGAAATAACTGCATATAAGAAACAAACAAGAAAAACTTTGAAATGTATTTATTTATCGTATTTATATTGAACACATCGAGACAAAATGATTACAAAAATGTTTTAATATTATCAAAAAATGTTATCAAGACAAACCATCATTAACAAAAATGAATGTTTAAATCATTAGTCTTTTTCATATATTTCATCAAATTATGTACAACGATGATGCCCACTCGCTAGTTTGTTAATATTGGATACATTTCCACCCTTTTGTACCACCTTTGCGATAACAATTTGAGTTCGGGCTATTTCGATGTAACCGTGTTTTTTTTAACAATTCTAAGTTCGCGTTTACGCTCAAGAAAAAAAAACAGTTTTTTTTTTCACGCGACCTGTTTTTGGTAATATGTTTTAGAGCAATATTGACGTGAAACACGTAGTGTAACCACCTTTAAAAAACAGCCTGTTTCACTTCAGTGCAACCGCGGCCCTTTAATTCGTCTAAAACACACGGTGCCATCGAAATTTAAATCATTTTCTATAAGTCTATGATTGTCCAGTCATTCTTTGTTCGAACA
>LQRL01123849.1:4670-21545 GCA_001703475.1 Hydroides elegans
AACTTTTGAATTGCTCTTTATCATTTATTTAAAAAATATCAACAATTTTGATAGTTGGAAGAAGAAATATTAACGATATTGATAGTGTGAAGAACAATTTACCAAGGGGCCGAAGAAGTAACTACTGAAAAATTAGGGGCCGAAGTGTCTTTTGCTAGGGGCCGAAGTGTCTTTTGCTAGGGGCCGAAGTGTCTTTTCATGAGGGGCCGAAGTGTCTTGACGAGGGGCCGAAGTGTCTTTTTCAAAAGGGGCCGAAGGGGCCGAAGTGGTAGGGGCCGAAGTGGTAGGGGCCGAAGTGTCCAATCCCCACTCAATGCAACGTTCAAAAAGTATTGATGTGGACAATCAGGTCGCTTTCAGAGAATTAAGGCGCGTAGAGCTTATAAAAAACATGAGACAAACTTGGGCACCAATTTATTTTTGTATGATAACAAATACGCGACCCACATATTTTCTGACTTTGAACTCAAAAGTAAAGTGAATTGGTCTCGAAAAATTGTTTTATTCAACACAGATTGTATATTTACGTTATATATGATTATACATTTATATCGGAGATGTCGGTGCTGTGCATGTACTGATATTGAATAAAAGTATATTTCAATAAACAAAACCTTAGCTCACTTTAGATATTAATCTCAATCAAAGCTATGTGTTCAATAAATGTTTTTGTGGTTTTACTCAACAGGTTTTACGTCCGCATGACATCCATTTAACGTCAAAAGGACATTAGCTGTTGGCAAAAATTACGTTTAATCCAAACCTTGGACCAATGGTCGTCTCACAACCCGCTTTGATGCAACGTTGACAAAACATTATTCGTTCATCCGCAACAATAAACTTTGATACAAACCGAACAAAGAACGTTTATTTTACGTAGCTTGACGAATATCCATGTGGTTTACATCAAACAACATATTGAATCCTTCCGTAGGTACACTATGCTCCACAAAGGCTCATAGTACGGGTTATGGCTGACATTTATTATCCATTGACTTGAATTTCATTTGCGCAGCAGAGGTACATGTCATGATGTATCGGAAATATTTTGAAAAACATTTAAATGGTTAAAAAGTTTGTCTTCGTGATATGACGTTGATCAGGCATGTCTTGACTTAATAATCCAATTCACCTCTCACCCCCCTTTCAGCATCCAACGTGTGCTAATGATGTCTTTATGTATCATATTATAAAATCACATTCATAAACATGAAAGTTGAACTGCTGCTAAGTATTTACATTTGGTTGGATTAAGTTTGACAAGCAAGGGCTCATATCAAGTTATATTGAACATACATTTGTGGGCTTTTAAAGTATTTGACAGATGTCGTTAAAATCAGTACAATACTTGCTTTATCTTTATAATTGAAGGGTTCTTCAACATTGTAATAAGATTGAAATTGATGTTTTAAGAAACAAGGCATTGAATTATTTTAAATTGGTCATTTATTTAAGGATTGGCAAGTGGCCAAACGATAACATTATTATGATCGCAGTCATTTCATAGCGTTATGTAAGTATATAATATCGATTTATAATCATGTGACACTAATTCATACTTTGGCGACACTTGCTGAGTCGACTAAACTATCTTTATGTTTCATATGTGTGTTACATTTTTTTAACTATCTACATGTATTATCCTTATATCGCATCTTTCAAATATAACGTCAAGCCATCATTAGCTGTTGGTGAAAATATTTTTTTCCGCACCTTGGACCAATGGTCGTCACACAAAAGGCGTTGATGCAACGTTGACAGAATATAATTCCTTTATACGCGACAATACACTTTAATACAGACCGAGCAAAGAACGTTTATTTGACGTAGCTCGACGTTGTTCCAACTGGGTTGATTAAAAACCTCGTGTCTTTTGGCTCCATGAGTACAATATACATAGTACGAATTATCGGTAACATTTATTATGTATTGGGTAGAATTTCATTCGCACAGCAGGGGTCCATGTCACGGTATATCGGAGACAACTTCCGTGTAAAGTAGTACAGTGTACAGCATTTGCTGTTTCTTGAGAATATCAGGTTCTAGAATATAATATAACTGATTATGATTTGGTGTAGAAACATCATATATTGCTGCAGCAATTACGTTTATTATTAACGTGTGAATATTTTGTATGTGATATTGATAAGGTGTCTTTATACGCACATGGAATATCATGATAAAGAACGCCTTTCCATACAAGGACCCATTTAATTGATTTAGGATGATATAACATTATATGTATTGTTCATTCTTAAGTATAATAGACGTCGCCAAAGCTCATGATACCACTTATCTATAACATTTACCATGCATGGGGAATCGCACGGTATCATCTAGCATAAAGGGCAATTATTTCAGTAAGAGGAATAGTTTCAACAAATAGAAGAGGTTTCAAATTGCTTTCGTTTATTGTTATATTTTGATCTCAATATATACTTGTTATAAGTAAATCATTAGGTTAGGTCAATGCATCGTAAGCGATATTCCGATTTAACCTGTATTTTTATATTTTAAAACCTTGCGTAAACATATAGCTGGACATTATTGTTAAGTAGCCTCACTTTTTAATCATGTTAATAACGTCCACTTTAATATCAATTTCATTAAGATATTGCGTAGACTAATGATTAATAAATGTGTTGTGTATGGCCTGTGCACACCTGCTTCAAGTGTTGCTAACAGGTAAATTGCATTTTGTTGCTATGTAGAAAATGTTCTCTTCACTTCCACAATCTATGACACAACCTTTTCCATGTATCCATTGCACTGCTCCTTTGTGAAGTGGCATTTCTAAAATCCCGAGAGTGAATTTATTTAGATTCTGGAACATTTTTGTTTTTGGTTTTGTGTTTTGGTACATCCTCCCTCTGATAATAAACAAAAATGTATTCTAACCTTAAATTTGGAGCTTTTTGTTTTAGATTATCATATTGGAAATAAATTTCATGCATTTGCCCATATACAAGATCAAAGGAGCTTTGGTGTTGTATTCAGTTATCAATTCCGTTATCAACAGATTATTTTTAATTGACTAAACAATAATGTAATAAAATGAATTTAGCCACAATTTACCAATTAGGTCATATGCCAGGAATGAATTCCTATATATATGATTGTGATTGTGGTTCAAAACATCAAGTTACTGGAGCTATATTACAATAAGACATAATCAGTTGAGCATTATAAAACATCAGTATGATTTATTATAGGTCGGCATATAGCGATAATCGCATTAGCTCATCTTAATTTGTTTACTTTATGTTTTGGTAACAACATATTCATAAACTCGGTCAAAGTTGATCAAGCATTACTTGGTTCTCTTGATGATTTATATGCGTTTTGGGGATACAGAGTGATCGCAAAATGTGACGTTAGAAAGAAAACGTATACAATATAGTTCATGAATATATTTTTTCCTAGGTTTATTACTGATCTGGATGCATATTTTTATGTGCTCATATGAATATATCTATGTAAACAAATAGTGATTTTTATAATATTTGTAGAGGTGCCAATTAGCAAATAATTCATTTGATTAAAGAAATGAGCTATCCCGCAAAATTTTATCCTTTTGCCTACTTATCAAGGGGGTAGTAAATTTTCGCTACCTCGGTTTATTGCTCATTCAATTTCTTTCGTGATATTTATCGTAAATAATTTATATCTTCGCAATTGATATGATCGTTAGAAATTGCTCTCCTCCAAGAAATGTATAAAATATGGTATTTAACTTTTGCATTAGCTTTAGACAGGTCAGAAAATATTAACCTATACTAATATAAAATATTCAGAAGATCAATAATTATATGTTGATTTAATATAAATATAATAACAAAATACAATTGGTAATACTTAACGCAGCAACTATCATGTACATATAGATATGTAATAATTTGAAGTGTTAGCACATTGCTAGATTACCTAAACCTTCATAAATGCTTTACAATTACAGCAACCAAACTAGGGCTGGCGACAAAACCATTTTTTTTCTCAATGAAATGCATTAAAAACATTATCAATATGATATGTAGTGAACTGATTTGATTTTAATTTTTCTAACACGATTTGTTGAAAATGAAACCCATACATTTGATAATCTAGCTACATTATACTATACGTCGAGGACGCTGTGCACGTGATACAGAATAATGCAATTAAACTTTATTTACTTTATCCATAGATAAGGATAACAAGACAAGACAAATCAGTCTACAAAATACTTTTTTATCATTATTGACAAATTAATAAGGTTGTCAAATGAATGTTTGAGTACAAAAGTTGGGCAAACCTACATTTTTTCTTATTAATTATGCTATGCATATTTTAATCATAACACGAAAAACACGATTTGGTTAGCAGTAAACCAAGAAAATAGTCTATTAAGTCTAGACAAGGTTCGAACATGAATATATATGACTGTTAATGCTCGAGAAGTAACATGAATCGAAAATTTAAGCAAGATTTTAGTATAACGTGATGCTATATCAAAACCACAATATCTCGACAATATAGGTTGTAACAAATAAATAACTCAGAATTTATAAATATAATATACCTTCATTTTCCGGAACCATTTAAAATATAAAATATGTATATAATGCTTTATATGCATAGATCTGAGTGACATCACTTTGAATGCCCTGAATTAAACAATGGGATTGAGATAAATTGCTTATCATTAAAAAATATATTCCGGATTATTGTTTAATGTAAAAAGTCATAATTGTTTAACGACATTAGATTTAGCAATCACGCATGTAATTATATACACTATTCATCTAAATCAGAATATGCAAATCGAAGGTATATAAACTGATTCATTATAAGCAATGGCTGGGAAATTTTATCAAAAAACAATACCGAATACACAAATGAGTTTTCGAAAGTGTTTAGCGTACATATTTGTTACGAAACCCTTTATAGAAGATGTGATTGTGGTATAAATCTTTAATTGCTGTAAAATGAGGAACAATATCCAAAGAAAAATCAAGCTCACTACGAAGCACTACATATCGTCTACATGCATACTTACTATACAATTTATATCAAAAGTAAACAACTATCTGCCTGTGATATACCCTTTGTCATGAGATTCAAACTAGAATCTAAATCAATTTAGAAATAGTGGAAAAAATATTTGACTTGCAAAACCACACTATAGGACATAATAGATTATTGGATTGCCAAAATGATTTATAAAATAAGCATAGAGCATAGAGATTTGACCAGCTGTAATTGGTACATGTTTTGAATAAATAAACATACCTAAGATATTTCCAATTAGAATTAGCGTTGAGAATAGTGAAACCAATATCGAATCCCCGGCTAAAAGAGCATGATAACATTTATAGTGCAAATACAGACATAGTCTACCACTGTACAATATCAGCGGCATATTCATGCCAAAATCTTCACAGTGTAATGAAATGGTCTGTATTATCTCATTGACTAAATAAAACGAACAAAATAGGAATCGAACATTTTCTTATAAATAACATTCAAGACACACACTAGATAATATAATATTTGAATTTCAAACATTTTTTCTATCCTCTGAATCAAAGCTCACTGTAGCTATCACCAGATGCAAAAAATATTGTTTTATAAAAACATGGAAGCCATCATTAAACCCACATTGAAAAGCCATATATTAGACCCCTCATTAGATAATCAATTTAATGCTAATTAATCACCTTATCTGACTTAACATAATGGAAGTTACCTGAATGACTTTGCCTTTATATGTTGTAACAAATATGTCAGCCATAAGCATGTTATTTCATAAGGTTTCGTATATAATAACAAACAAAGTTTTTAATTAACTGCTGACATCCTTAATGTGATTTTTCATTACACACAGTATTATTCAAAGATATTGGTCAGTAAATTATGTTAAAATATTTTTTTCAAAAATTAAACAGTAAATTCCCTGCGATATTAAGACATAAGTTATTGTTAAATGTCGTTCATCAACAATATTGTGATTTGAATAGAGTTAAACTCAAAATAATTTCCTTAAACCGAATAAAAGTTAACAAATATATTGATGTTGATAAGTATGACAGAATGAAGCGTGATAATTGCATCTTAGCTATTATGTCTTTCCTATTAAGATAAGCCTAATTGCCCTTTTACCCCGAGTTGGCAACACCGTTATGCTCGTTAACAATATTGATACCTATCTGAATATTTCTAAATATTATTCTAGTTATAAAGAATATTAATTTTATTTCTAAATATTATTTACTCAATTCTAATCATAATTCTATATAATTAAATATTTTGATATATTATTTTTATTTGCAAAAATGAACCAGCTATAGTGAAAAAATATATATTTGTGGCATTTCGATGTGTTTATATTATTGTATGATGTTGCAAACATGCTTTATCTCAATAATTATCTCAATTAATGTAATAAGGACATCGCTCGTCAAAATTAAAATATGTCAAATTATATCAAATCACACCCGTTTGATTCAGGATTGGATTATTATAAACTAGCCATCAGAATTAAGACATATTTTAAGAGATTTTGTAAGATAACATTTCGTTTGTCAAAGCACCCCCCACCCTAAACTAAATTCCCTTATAGCGAGAGTGCTCACCGATTACAAAGATAATATAGAGGAAACGTGCTTATATTGAATGCATGCTTCGTCTGATGCAACAACAGGAAGTAATTCCTGTGGTGCGTTTGTAATGTAGATTGGTCATATCATAGCGCTCTGAATACTTTATCACTGAAAAAATGTCACAATCAAAGCAATGGTCACATTTCTAATGGGCAGTTTCAAAGCTAGCGATTCAATCTTAGATTAAGTCGGGTATTATTAGGGCTTATCCAAGACTGCAATATCCAGGACTAATCTAGGACTGCTTCAATAATCTAAGATAAATTCTAGATTATTTTTCTGTTTCGGACCTTTTGACAAACCTTGGATAAATGAATCTAGGAATAATCTAAGATTAATTATCATGTCTCAAGATAATATGAGCATTATGTTGATAAACGTTGTTCCTGGGATCTATTCTGAAGCATATATTCATTAGTATATATCTATGCATCAGTACATCGTGTTTGGTCCTTCTATCTGTGTTTGATCACACATATAAATATGCCAGTCATTTCTCTGTAAAGGGTTGGTTGTCTTTTATTCAAATCTTTTGCAAGGTGTTAAAGTATTTCGGTATATGTACTTACAAACATTCGAATCATCACAATTTTTTACTACATACAAGTGGATTACACTGTAGAGTCCATATCTAGCTAACGAGATAACAATTATGGCACACATATATCTGAAAGTTAGGCCTCTGATCATACCGCCTTAGCTAAATACCTGGATGTTGTGTACATTGTTATAAACTGAAATTGAGCTTTTGGACAAAATTATATTTTTCTAATCAATAAAACTAATTCAAGAATAATATACCGTTATATGTACTTTGTGATACCCAATATAATTATGATCAAAAAACACAAATTTGGAGTAGAAAATGCAACATTTGCACTTAATCCGACTTAATCCTACTAGCCCCCATGATTACATGTTCAACCTTAGATTGGTCATAATTCATAGGTCTGAAACGCGAAATTTTTATAATCATAGACTAATCCCCCGATTACTGTCAGTCTAAGATTAATCTTAAGCTTTGAAACTGCCCGCAAGAGTAAGAGAAACTCTGATCTGGTTTGATTAATATCCGCCACGAAACAACACCGACTTTAACAAATGTCATCGAAACCCTAAATTTGAGATAAGCTGACCAAGCTTCATCTAGATGCTTTAGGTGCTTTATAATAGCCTGTCATATATCTAAATGGCTCAGGGTATATCATTAGGTCATTTTGAAATTTAGCCAAGAACAAACATGTGTGTAAATCTTGTTGGTTGCTGATACACTATTAAACGACTATGAAGATGACCAAATGAATAGAAATCAAACTGATTTTTTTTTCATATTAAACATCAAATGTTAAATGCTTCATACAGAATGTTTTAAGCTAGAAAACTATATTGTATAATATAATGCAGATTGTATATAGCTTTGTAATGTGTAAGTCGTTATCATTTTTGAATTTGTTGCATAAAGTTACATTTCCACAGTACCACCACACTTTATAACCAAGCTATATCAAAACTATATTTATTAACAATGTACGATAGTTTTTTTGTAATACAAACGGTAATGTTTAATTTTGGTCATGTTGACCTTTAAGATGACATTTAAGGAAACTTGATGAAATAAACCTAGTGCAAAAGTCTTCTTATGTTGATGTCATATATTTTATGTTTCACGAATTCGATTAATGAATTCGATATTCTGATCGGTAACATTGAAAAATATTCCTTTGCTTATTTATTTTTATTTACATCGTTTTTCGTGGAGGAAAATGCGTGTTTTCTAACATATGTTGTAAAAGCAAAATTGTCCCAAATTAAGTCAACTAATACGAGTGAGAACGTTTTAGACTGAACACTCGGCTTTTATTAAACGTTAGAGGATTTCAGAAGTCTGTAAAATCTACAGTTCACATTACAGAGTGCATAATGCACCTACATTCACCGATATATTTTTATAAAAGGAAATCGTTATATTCTAAGTTTATATTATCACAAATCTGGTATTATCTACAGGTAAGTAGGAACATCGCAATAATAAAGATAAAATAAAGATAAAAATAATATCGATCTTTTCATATATTTGTACTCTCAAAAATATATTCACCTGGCAAGTCATTAACTGTCATTAAATAATAGATCATCTGAGACGCTCATCTGAACAGCTTTTGTTTGCAAGTTAGATTCCGCTCATTAGTGTTCGTCTTTTATGTCCCTAGCGGCTTTCTACTCCATTCGGTGTTTCACGTGATCATTTCCTTTTCAAAAACCTCACGTGCGTGGTTATGTCTTTGAACCGTATAGTTCAGAGATCAAAATGAGTTTATTAAACAAATAATGTGCGTGCACTGAACTAATTGGATCAGGGCCTCTCATGTCTTTTTATAAAGGCAGTGACAACGCTTGTTTTCAGAGAAAAGTGAAACATCGTGATTCTCAATGACACTTTGCGACGAAATAGTACAAATCATGAAATAATAAGAGTAGGTTCTATCGTACAACTGTGAAACATGTTAAACAGCGTCAACGCTCTTAGAAAAAGGGACCAATGCAGCTTTGGGAATTTATATGTCTATATGTTATGCTTATGTAAGAATTCATATAGAAGCGCAAGCAACTTACTTCCAGCATTTGAACTTATTTGCGATAATTTTCATTTCTTTTCTGAAATAGTCATCTAAGATGAAATATATAATTGGGTTTCCGCAATGATTGATAAAATATACATACATCATATAGAAATCTGGTATAACATTTGTCAATCTCAAGATCATAGGTATATATGATAAAACAAACAAAATTGTCAATGAAATTAAAACCTTCACTATTTTCCTATCAGCGCTCTTCTTCTTATTCGTCTTAATGACCTTTCCAGTTTCAATGATGAGTGAATTATGTTTCACTTTTTGGCTACGGAATGTATTGGTCGCATCTGAATTGGACCTTTTCAAATGATCGCTGTAGAAAATGAGATAAAAAATTAGCTTGTATTTTCAATTCATGACATAACAGCATTATTGTGTACATTATTTGTTAAGGATGCTGCAATTAGGATACAAGTAACAGATTGCCCTTTAAAGATATTTTCAGGCGCGGATCCAGAAAATATTGAACCGGGGGGCGCAACTGTATAAATTATCAGGCTGAACCGGGGGGCGCAAATTTATTTTTTGGTCTTACATATAAGGGCGAACAGGGGGGCGTGCGCCGGGTGATTTATATGGTAAATCCGCGCCTGATTTTGGCAAGAATCGTAACTATAACATAAAGGTTTAGAATACTCAAATGCTGTTTTAAAGAATCATTTAAAAGCCTAAAATAGCTTTACCTATTCACATAGCTTTGTGTGTTGCTTTTTCCTGTATGTGTCGCACGACCAATGGTACTGTTAACATGAACCCGTTGTTTTCTCAATTTGAACAGAATAGCTATGTAAGAAATCGAAATGACAATCAAACCAATTATTAATATTAGGGCAAATATAGGCCTTATAATTCCATTTGTAACGTTGACGTCTTGTGAAAATATCGCTACAGCCAAAAGCAATGATATCAATGTGAGCATACCAAGTCCATACGCCATCTTTTGTTTCGATGCATTTTTATATTCATGTGGACGAAATACGGCAATTACCCGATCTAGGGCAAAGGTTACTAAAACTGCTAAATAATTGAACACGAAAAATACAAATCCACTGAATAAGGCCTTGGTAAATACGAATTCATCATTAATTTTGATCTTCACTAAAAACGATCCAAAGGGCATAATCAGCAGGAGTACACATGATATCAAATCCAGAATGGCTAGATATATCATGAATGAATATCCGGTTGTTAATGGTTTTCGTTTTGAATATATACGTATCACACATGAGTTTCCTATAAGATTCCAAATTATGAATACTACAGTACAAATTAAATCTATGGCCAATGGTGCGTCAAAAGAGTCAGATTGTAATGTTTCCTCCGTTGATTTAAGATACAAAATATCGTCCAACGAATCAAATTGCGAAACGTCTTCCTCTTGGGTAACAATTCTCGGACTAATGGTTATTTCCATGCTTTTATATTGTTCAGCCCGATTATCAAATTCAAATACGAAATCGTTATATATGTTTCTAAGATTATAAATAATATTTGAGCATTATCGTAATGTTCCTGAATAATATAATCAAATTGTTCATAAACTTATAGCATTCCAGAATCTGAGCAGTGAAATATATGTAACGACACTCTTATTGTTTCTTTTATTCATTTTTATAACAATACTCCGAATAAATTATTAGGATCAGATTTTGTCTTTATCCTGATAGCATACTTGTTTGTACACAGGCTTGCTTGTCTTTTATATGCGATGCATCTACTTAGACTCCCACATTAGATAAATAAATTTTATATTAATTATTTTAAATGACCATAGTACATGTAATGAGCTAGGTGCATTTGGATAAACGGTCTGTGTGAGTGGTTTAGTCATCAAAAGAGGTTCATTATGGTATGAAATAATGACAGTATTAATATTGTTAAGTGAAGAAAGTAATATGAATTTCCGGTACAGTATATGAATGACGCTGACCCTAAATTAGGGTCTAAGATGTCCAGATACACTAAGAGCTACTAAGTAAGTAAATACTTAAGATAAAAGTAAATGAGTATATAGCATAATGATGCCGTCTTTCCTGTAATCAATTTCTAAGTGTTTTCTTAATATGTAATTGATGGAAACATTTAAGCAGATTTCCCGTTTTCGGCATATTATAACATAATAAGGCATCGTGTTGTATATATGCAGTACACTTACATTGGATCCTGCAACTATTCTCGTATCAAAACAATAAAATAACTAAAACGTGTTGATTTATATATTTTTATTTCGTCTTCGTCGTCATAAGATATTAATATCAATTAAGCATTATTATAGAAAAAGGAAAAATACACCTTCAGCCACTATATCATTTGGAAAAAAAACATTGTTTGAATGATGAAAAACAATATGAAACCTCGTGTGAATAAATTTGTACATTTTCTTGCTCATGGGTGCATTTGATAAAACTATCACTATGGGTATACCATATAAGACATGGGATACCTAGTATCTATGGATAACAAATACGACTTTTGGGACACCATATTTTAGACATTGAATACTAAGAGCTTGAAGGCGCGACCGGTATGTACAATTGCATAAAGGTGTCTTGGAATCTAAAGCTAAAACATATTAATCGTTTCAAGACACCTAGAACGTCGCTCATTTGCATTTATGATTTGGTATTTTTATTATATGTGATTTATATCAATAAATCCCCACTAGAGTATCTCAATAATTTAGTCGCCCACGGAAACTTGCTCTCACAAGCTTGCAATGTTGGTACCATTCCCTCATTAAAATATTTTTCAAAACATAGAATCACTTCAACTACCTCATAACTTAGCTTTAAATAACTTAACATTTTTTTTAGTTTTCTACCTTATTTTTGTTTGTGAACAGAATTGTATATAAATGTATATTTGATATTTTCTTTCATTTCAGTACCACTAATACAGTCTAACAAGATTTTTCTCTACATTGATTCTACAATTTGAAACACATTCATAAATGCTATGATTTGGGGGAGTGGGGTATGAGTTTGACATATCAGATAACATCTACAGTGTACATTAATTTGCATATATTAATGGAACTTGCTTTCTAAAAATGAAATGTAGGGATGCCATATAAAACTATACATTTCCCTAGTGACCTATAGCTTCAAGGAAGTATCCATTACTATGTGAGCCGCTATATGAAAACTAAGATATATACACAAACGGGAAATGGAGTTATAAGGACTTCCAGGATTTAATAACGTTCATGTTTACATCTGACAAATATATCGTTTTAACAAGATTTATCATTTTTTTTTTTGTCTGGTTGCAACGAACCTTATATCTTATAAGGGAGTACAACGATTCTATAGGAATGTTTAAGCATATCAACAAAATAAATTTATCTTACATTTCTCACGTTTGCTGCAATATTTCATCCTTTATAAGAAACACTAGCTGTGTTTTAAAAGGAGATTAACAAGAAAATATATACTATCAATAACTCTAAATCAATTATTGCAATTATTTTAGTGAGTCTACGCATATGTGGAGGGATATCATACATGCAACGCATTTAGAAATTGTACAATAATTCGTACAAGCAATATTCATATTAAACGAATGACCACTTTCAAGCAATATTGGTGTGTGGAAATAACTATAGATAAAACAATACAAAGTCATCAAACTTGTGATTCAAATTATGCGTAGTGCCTTTGGGAACCATACTTACATCTTAAAAACTTTTCATGGAATTGAAAAAAATCAAATAAGACTTCATATTTGTTCAAAGTTCTTATGAGTAGAATGACTAAACATGTAGCTGCTTTCTGATCAAACAAACCTCATTATTGCCCAACTTGAAACGTGTTATACGTTTACATGTATAAGTTGTACCGATCATTACAAATGTATATTTCTCAGAAAACCCCTTATTTCATCTTTTCGACTTGAACTATCTATTATATTATTGGATAACGGACATTGGTTTTCAAAATATTACTGCAACATATAAACAATCAAATTAAAAGGTGCATGTATCACAAACGAAAGACAACAAAAATGGCATATGGGAAGGCTAGGCAACAAATAAAATCACAGATTTCTTAAACAAAACGCTTTAATGGCTCCAAGTCTGGAGGCTAGCAATCGAACCTATTGCACGCAAGAATTATCATAATCATACACTTTTCAATAATTTGACATCTAAAAAGTGGCTCCTATCCATACCTCTTATCTACATTGAATACGTGAATCTAGTAGACAGTAATTAAAGATAAATCTAAACATTTAAGTGCTGTATTAATTTCAGAATTACAGAGTTAGTGAATTTGGCAACGTTCATTATGCACTCAACTTGAATCGACGACATTTATTTGTACAGGACAATTCAAATTGATACAAAACATATTTTTCTCTGCTAAACTTTGCATAACTTTGTTTACCCATGTATTCATTATTCATAAAAGAGTTTACTTCATCCCCATTCTCATTAACACTTAAAACAATTATTGGCTATTAATTGCCGCTTCAGTTGTCATTTGTAGAACGTATACGCTTGGATGTGCATATAAGTCTGATAAGAATACTTTTCCTACCATCAAGATAAAGATACATAAAGTAGGCACCAGTCTGACTCCATATATACTGTATGTATTTCATCAAAGTATAGATCTACAGCATAAATATCCTCTTAATAAACATCGCAAATGCTGATTGTCACGTTTAAATAGCTTATTTTTCTAGATATACAGACACAATACGAGTTTTTGCATTCAATTACAAAACATATGTGCTCAATGTACAACGAGTGTGAGGGAAAAATTTGATGACGGTGTGATAGCGCTAAAATTATGTCTATACATAAGGAGAGGTGATAAAATAGTCAAAATGATTTCATCTATACACTATATGTCCTATGAACGGTTGCTATCCTTTGAGAATGAGCGATATAACGAGTACTCCATGCAGGAATAGGCGACATCATAAATATCCCAAATCGCCCAAAATATGAGCGATATTAAGAATATTCCACGCACGTGGTTGAGCGATTATAGAAATCTCGCAACCACGTGGCTGAGCGATATTAGGGGTGCTGACTGTTTTTTTATTTTACAAAATGGCGACTTGGCTGAATCACAGAAAGACGCGGAGGCGAAATGTGGAAACTACGCAACTAAAGCTGACTGTCGCTTCTCATCGATGCGGGGGCGGGGGAGGAGGAAGGTCTCGTCGGTTTGCTGTGAAAGAAATGAAAAAAAAAATAAGCGAAACTTAAAAAGACGAAGCAAACGTAAAACAACTGATAGTATATAAGCAAAACATAAATGGGCATCTATTTCATGAATCGTACCGGTAACTTAAATCACGACGAACAAATGGCCAAGCTGCAAAATAAAAATGGCTGAAAACAAAATAAAATACCTTTATCATTTTGGTTAAGTTATTGTAATGCTTAATTATATATTATATAACAACAGCAGACTGATAATAAAACATGAACATTTAAAAAAAGTTAGGTAAGTTCTCTATACTATTTTGTCTCTTGTAATTTAATATCAAAGTTTCGCTATATTTATAAATCATTCGAAAAAAAATATAACCTACAAACGAGTCAAAAGCGGAGGGCAACAAAATTGAAGCGTTTCCAATATTCGAGAGAAAAAAATTGTCTCGCGGTATCAAAGATAAGACATCAAATACTGTGTATAGCAGAATTAGGTGAAAACATAAACAAAACACAGTTTCGAAAGAAATGACTGCCGAGTGAACAACTAAGGAATCTCAAGGATGCTGCAAACAGAAACAGAGGGGGTGCGAAATCAGGTTTTCATTTTTTGGGGTATTTTCAGGTATTTTAGCCATGTTTTATTCTAGGCGGGAATTGTATTTCTTTAGTGATTGCTTAAAAGTGTTATTTCGGTAAATGTATGCGATATTCCTTGGGGCTCTGTGAATGAAATGTGAAAACTAGTATGAAATTGTTTCGAGACTCAATATTTATAAATGATTAAAATTTCACATAATGTTGCGAATTGGAATAAATATTTACACACGAAATTCTCTTGTCTCAAAACAATTTCATCAACTCGTTCATAACAATAACACATATTGACATTAACACAGAAAACATGTAAAATTGCTCCAAAATTGTGATAACCGAATGACAAAAAATACACTGATATTAACCGCTCAAAAATGATGATGTCATCTCCGCCTTGGGGGTGGGGGAGGCGGCTGTTTATGGTAGGCTTGTAAAAAAAATGAAAAAAAAATCACCTTAATATAGAGAAAATCACTCCCGCGAAATTGTTTACATAATATATACAAACTCGGCATGCAAAAATTAATTTATTCTTAAACATCATGTTTTTTTTTTGTTTGTTTTTTTTTTTTGGAAAATCAAGTAAACCGCACCACCTGTATCATAAAATCACCTGGATCCCCTTTTATCTTTGTTTGCTATCAGATTATGAAAATGATTCAAATAATCTATTAATTTCAATTATGACATTAAAACGTTGATTTCAATATGAAAATAGCCCTAATTAATTTACATAAACCAATCAAATCAACCACATCTTGAACAATGATTAGAATCTGGATACATGAGCGTCATATATTTTCTATATTAACCAATTTTTAAGTTTTTGAAATTAATATGTTTTTCATATAAATTTGAAGAATTTTACAATATTTACCTGGATTTTTCGGGTTTTTGCTGGGATATGTTTTCTGGTTTATGCTAGGGGGACTGGGAGGTGGAAGTTCATGTAGAGCGTGGAACTTGAACTGGTCTGCAAAATCTGTAAAATATATTTGAAAATATTTTTTTAAAGAAACGCATAAACGTAGTTCATAAAGCCACTTAGAGCTATTTGCAAAATAAAGTCAGTAAAGATACATGTAGGATAACTTTTTAAAGAAAATATCACGCAAGGCCCTTAAGAAAAATCTTCGATAGAACGAGTTATTTCTTGAATTTGATATTTCTAATAAATTAAACTCGTGACCTTTTACTAAGCTCGTATTCTTCATTGTTCTCAAAATGACATTTTTGTTATCGCAATTATCATATAAACTCACAAAATTACTATCAAGAAGGAAGAACTTAAGTAACATGTGTCTAACAAACATCAAACTTTGTGTATATTTAGAATAGGTATAACATTTATGAAACATTAAAATGCATAACTAGCATCATAGCTAAGGAAATATCTCATAAAAAGTAAGTGAATGGGCAAGAGATAACAGGAGATAACCGTTGCATAGAAAAAAATACTTTTACAAAAAAACAAACTCAGCTTTATACTCGAACACATATTTTGCATGGAAACATGTATACATACAGAAGCCCCTCGTTAATTCGACCCACTCCTTTACGCACAGGCGAAATCGGTTCGAATTCATCAGGTTTCGAATTAACGAGGGGTAACTGTATTTAATAAAGCTCACTATCTCAATGAGTGTATACAAATTCAATGAAACTCAATAAACATAATTGTACATCTTAAACTCACCTTGCCCCCTGCTTATAGACGACGAGCTCCTATTGACCATCGGCCCTCCATTGACCCTGGCTGGGGGCGGGGGTGGGGGCGGCCCGCCAATACTCCGCCCACCCATACCCCCTGCCGTCGATCCACCACCCCGCATGGGTG
>LQRL01123855.1:8745-22087 GCA_001703475.1 Hydroides elegans
TAAATAAAATAGTAATTTTGCTCTTACCGACAGACCATATATAGAGCTGTGCAGTGAATAGCCCAGTCCAGCCAGTTCCGCGTCATAAGTGTACTCGTTCAATGCATCTTTAAACAGCGTTACGAACATGTAGCTCAAGTTGGCCGAGAGGGGATCCATATAGGCATAGGGGCTGGAAGCAAATTGAATATGATTAATATCAAAATCAGATAGATGCGTTTCGAAAAAAGTGTATTGTTTAATGTTCTGATTTCGTCTCATTAAAATACTGTAATGTGTATGCAAGTATTTTTCGAGGCGTTTTGGGCGCTTACGATCAAAGTTAAACCATGTTATAATGCTGCAAGTTTGATCCGATGTGCAGCGATTTATATACATAATATTATTCACCATACCATACGTCAGACGTTTTTAATACTATGTTTAGATTACCAATGCGAAATCCCTGCGAAACGGATTGAATCCCTCCCCCCTCTCGCTTACTGTGTTTTTTTTTTATCCTTTTACTAAAACCCCCGCTTACGGCACTCTTACCTTGTGATATCAATGCCAATGCACGCCTTCGGCAACAAGAACGTATTATCCTGCTTGAACCACAGTCGCGTCATATCGCTCGTATATATGATCTGCGGCAATTCGCTCTGGTCTTCTTCCCGTTTGACCATGTCGAAGTTGGTGGGAATGAACTCGTTGCGTGATGGAAGGTGCAGGTTGGTGTTAAGGGGAACGTTGCGCCAATTCTAGGGGAAAATAAAGTATTGAGTGGTGTTCTTTATTGTTAGATATTTTTCGCGATTTTTTCTCCGATATTTTTCTCAATACATTTAAACAGATAATTCTGATAGCTTTATAAAATATTATTTGAAATATATACGCTAACTAATTAAGTGTTCGGGAAAGTAACATAATGACTTCAATATTCATTATGTAGAACATTACCCACGATAAATTACCTTTTCATTATCCTTAAAACATGGCATTCGATACATTACAAAACAAACTTTAAACTAACAAAGTATAGATTCCATATGATTTTCGACCTTTTTATCAATACTAAATGATCTTTTCACATTAAACAACAAAATAAAATTTCGAATTCTTACATTTAGAGTATCTTCGGGTATAGGCGTCAAGCTGTAGTTGGTGCCATACCATTTTTCAGTCTTATCAGTTTTTCCCTCAAATTTCTTGCCAATAACCGCAACGCGAACTTGGTCTGGAGTCAATTTCTCCAGAACCATATCGATTAATTCTGGTTTATATTCATCTGCTAAGTAACCGCCGCATAATACTTCTTTCATTGCATAGTCCTGAAATACGAAATAAAACAATATGTGTAAAAACAATGTACAGCTGTTTATTTGTTCATTATATGATATACTTGGAACATTTGAAGAAACAAGCATATTTGATTTTCTCATTGTATTGAGTTACCATTATAAATGGCCGCAAGGTTATATAACAAGGTTTAAAGAGCTTTTGTACTAAACCGATCGATCGATTTTAGCTTGTCCTTTTTATTTTCACTTAACTTGCTATTCTATAAAGCTATATATAGCATTGGTAGATAATACTTACATGTATAGAACCAGCTAGACCACATGTGTAACCCCTTGGCTTTTCCTTATCTTTAAACCGGAAGTTCATGGCACTTAAATCCTGGAAGCAAAGAAACACTTGGTGAAATTACCTTATATTCTATCATAAATTCGATCAAAATTGAAATATTTCATTTGTCAGAATACTGATTGTAAATTTGAAGCTTATCTTTTCCTATTGGGGCATGCAGCAACAAAATCCATATACATAATATTTTTTTTTTTTTTTTGCTACTTATTAGTACATGTCCATTTTAAGAAAGGATAATTTCATCGAAGGGAAACATGCTATCAACAAAACGTACAGTCAAATATATTTTTATATGAATTTAGGTTAATTGTAAGTACTATTCTTCTTTAAGGTAAGAAAAATGATTAAATAAAAGTCTATTTCATACCCTGCATTCCTCAAAGACCCATTTCTGTGGCTTTTCATGTCGCAGCATTTTCAGGTATTGGAAGATCATGGCAACGATATCGTCAGTGTGTTCTAAAAAATGTAAGTTAATAATTGATTGGTTTAGAAAATATCTTTGAAAATATTTTCGTTCCGTAACAATTATCTCATTTCACTCTCCTTAGAAACACATAATTTTACTCGAAAGTTTTCTCAACAAGTCTCCTTTTTCAATATCAGAAATATATGCAACATCGTACCTAATCCGCTCGGATTTATATGATATTTGTTGAATGTTTAAACATCTAATTAAACACCCGAACGGAAAGAGGACGATAGTTCAGCAGTCAACTATATCTATAGTTTGAATTGATTGAACTCATACCTATGCCAACTTCAGTAAGGTCCACATTGACGATGAAGAACATGAAGCCATTGGCTCCACACTTTTCACCTCCAACAAGAGTGTTCACCCAGCCTACAAGATTAGGCGAGCAATTTATTTTATATTAAGGAACATGTTTTATTCTAGTATTCAAAAAACGTTTCTATAGGTTTAAATATATGTTTATGCTTTCTGAATGCGACGAGTTTACAAAATATCCATATTTTTGCTGCGATTTATCGGAATTGTTTTGACATTCATGTCACTCAGTATCACATTTAAATAAAGAAGTAAATTTTAATTTGTTAAACACACCATTTTTTATTTCCAGTTGATGATAATGGATTATTACCTTTGCTTTTTAGCTCTGATAACAAGCTGCCTTTTCCTTCATGGCCGATCAAATGTCCAAGATAGTGTCCAGGCTGCAACGATAATAAACATATAAATAAAATACCAAATTCCATAAAGCTTAATTTCTTCAGAACATAATTCAAACTTTACATAGGCCTGTATATTGATATGAGTAATGGTCCTTATCATGTAATGCACTTTTAACTAAAATTAAATTCTTGTTAAAATCTAACATACTGCGCTTTTTGTTTACTCATTATTGTTGAAGAATGGGGATTGTTATAAAAATGGGATTTCGAAAATAAAAACACGCATAGGACCATCAGTAATATAGTATTTCGAAAATAAAGATACACGTTGATCTATATGTTATATATTTTGTAATTTACCGCTGTTTTGTAATGCGGGTGAAGGTCGGGAATAGGCCATGTGACGTTCAGATTGCGAATGTCTTTCACTGGAACCACTTCGCACTTGAGCTGCATATATAAGAATAGTCCATAGTCAAATATATACATGTATATGTTTTATATATATTTTCTCTTTTTGACTTAAAACTCAAATTTATTCATATTTCTTCATTGAAATTACAGAGCCACGAGTTAACCAGTTGACTTAAATAAATATTAAATAATTAAATAAATAAAAAATTTAAACAAGCATTTATTTTTTTAATTAAATTACATTAAATAATTACATTATTTATGCAATAAATATCGTGATCAAAAATATAAACAAGCATTTATTTTTTTAATTAAATTGCATTAAATAAGAAAGGCCACCTACCTTGACCTGGTCACTGCCAAAGGGGTGTTGTGGCCAATCGGGAATCTTGACGTCTTTGTTCTCGACGCCATCAAATAATGGAAGGGTCATGGACTGCAGCTCGTCGAGGCTTTCTGTCGATAAATAATTAATTGAAAGTTTGATTATTAAATGATCTATTTCTTATATATATGTATAGTATGTAAGTAGTTTAGTCGTTCCTACGAAGATTCTCGTTTATTTAAAAGTTCCGTGACCGAAAAATCTCAGGGCTCAAAACTCACAGGGCCCGAGGGCCATCGGCCCCCTGATTTTCGAAATGGCACCCCGTTTTTGAACTCGAGCCCCCAAACTTGTCGAACATCCTATATATACATGTAAATATATATTCGGGCCACCGGATTTGGGTTAGGGTTTTAGGTTTCCAGGTTTTTGTTGGGCCACCAATCGAGTTACTTTGTTAATCATACTCAACAAGTTTGTATTCATGTTTTGCATGTAATGCAGCAAAAAATGTCAAATTTAATTCGTTTTTCTGTATATCGTTTTTACTTAAAACGAGGAAAACCCATATGATTATCAAACATTCGCTTATGATCATTCTTATTTCCCTTACCTTTTCCGAGCACGGCAAGCCCCATGATATTTGACGAGTAATACTGATTGTGGAATTTTAGCAGCTCTTGTCGCGTATCAAGACCCTCCTCTCGAGGCTTCGTGAGGAGTGTGTCCTTATTACCTGAAAAAGTATATATTGTTCTCACAAAACTGCTTACAATTCATATTGGAAGAAAGGCATCACGTCATGATCTGTTATTACCGCTTTTACAAGTTCCATAATCTATACAATAAAATTATAATGCAACCCGACCTCGAAAGGAGCAAGAAATTACACCTTTTATATTTAAACTACTTAAATTCCGTCCATTATAACCGGTAATCATTTTCCAGTCCGTTTTTTCATCGTGAATAATTTTAAACAAAAAATTAATTTCCTCCATTCAATTAGTTAATTCACTATATTTATAACAAAAGGTAAAAAGATATAACCCTAACCAACACCCTACCTGTGCCGAACTTTGCGAAGTCATGAGTGGGATCACACGTGGCTTTCTCCAGCTGATGCAGCCTCCATCCATCACTCGAGAGATTCTTGTCATTTTCCGAGTTTACGGCGTTCACCTCGCGTTCCGTTGCGCTTTCGGTGAAGAGTGGTTTAAGGAAAAACTGGGCAAACCTAGGGAGTAAACAAGGTGATATCAAATAGCACTTTATATTTGAAAAAAATAACATTGTCACCTCATTGATTTTATCAATACATGTAGTTTAATTACTGTTAAGAAATAAATGCGACCAAAACGTCGATCAAGAGCGAACGCTATAAAGATACATGTATGAGTTAGTTGAATGGTGATTTCATGATTTTTTTTTTTTGTTTGTTAAAATGATATGTCTATTTGAAAAAAAGATGCAATACATCAAATCTTTACATTCATAATCCAAAAAAAACGCAACTTTCGGCACACTGTTTTCAACCTGCTAAGGACAATAGACATACGCTATTCATATGTTCAAGTCACTATTAGGAAAAAAATCTAAATACAATTTACTGTAAGAACTTTTTTTTCAAATCTAACCTATCTAGAGCTCCTTGAAGATGCTCTGAGCCGACGTCGAAGTAGAAATTGGTGTGCTCTGCTGAAGTGAAGGCATTGGAACTACCGCCATGCTCACTGAGAAACTGCGAGTGAAAAATAAATGATGATTAGGAGTTTGTAGATAATCAGTGATGAAATGAACGTAATGCATTAAAAACATGTCGCAAACTTAATTGTTATATGATGGTAAGATTCATTTAGAGTGTTATGACACTCTTTGATGAACATGAGCTTTCTAGAAAATTGATATTTGGAGCATACTATAAAATAATGTGATCTGTAATTTAAAAGAAATTTTTAAAAGCTACTTACTTTGCTGTATTCGTTTTCCGACGGATACTGCAAAAAGAAAGACAAATCATAATAATACAATCTTTAACATTCAGGTCTTTGCCAGCCTTGTGGATTATTTGAGTCCCTATCATATAGAGAAAACGAAGGATTAACTTTACTTTGTGACATGTTGGTTTCTATTATATCGAAAACCAGCTACATTTGTGGGCTATCAACGTATTCACAATCATCATACAAGCACGTACAAAGAAGGCATCATTAGTTAGTTAACCCTGTCATAAAGACGTATACAATTTCCAATTAATTAAATATTTACAACAAACTATTCACAACCCGTGTAACTGTAACATGAACTATAAAACTATGAGGAATTCAGCGAGACCGCAAATATTTTTTTAATAACTATCATGACTGATCACAAATACCGTTCACATATTTTTTTAAAATAAAAATTCACAAATTGTCAGCCATTGGTATTAAAGTTTATCTACATCAATAGGTTTCACGACAGGGATGATTTAAACGAATTAAAAACTATTCAACTACTTACTTTTTCAGTGCCAAGAAACAGCATATGTTCACAAAAATGTGCCAGCCCAGGTAGCTTTTCTGGATCGGACATCGAACCTGAATGATACAATTGAAATTTCAAGGTTACATTTACCATGATAATGAAATGTCAACATTTTTCGTTCGTTTAGCTGAGTGTTACATAAGCCTCAAAGCAAAATAGGTGGACCATTTACCATCTAAAATATGAATGTCGATGCCATTCGGGTATGGCAAAGAAGATTCGCAATCCCTAGGGTACTTTTGTCGAGCCCAAGTTGACTTATCTTGCAACCTGCTTTTGTTTAATTTTTCCCTCATATATAACGATTTGACATCATTAAAAAATGCATTTCTCATTCAAAAAGAAAAATTTCATAACGTTAATCGAAGCATCGACTCATACCGATATGGACGTCCATAGCCGCCGAACTCTTATCGGTGGTGGGATCACTGACCAGCAACACTTTCATGCCATTGGTCAGTTCCAACCCGCGATACAGCCGCTTGTCCTCCGCCGACTTAATCAAGTCATTGTGTGTTTGCTTGATTTTGCTCATCGTATGTCTGTATCTGGCGAATCTGAAACAAAAGCACACAAATGTGTATAACGTAGCTTAAGAGAACGTTGAAAAGCGTACTTTCTGGGAGATGTACTCGGTGTGTAAAAATTATATGTCAGAGAATATGAAAACCGTCGGTCCGTCGGTCCGGGACCGACAAATATTCGGCCGGACCGACAAATTTTTAAACTTGTCGGTCCGGCTGACCGATAAAAAAATTGCCGATTATTTTGGGTGATTATATGTCGGACCGATAAAAAATTAGACGGGCCGACAAAATATTGGAAATGTCGGTCCGGTGGACCGACAAAAATTTGATAGTTTTCACATTCTCTGATATGTTGTATACAAAACAGCCGGATTGTTTTTCTCCAATTATATTTAATAACTTCAATTCAACTTTGTTCCTTTGAAGAGTCAAAACTATTTGAAGGCACATCCACAGCTTTCTTTTGAGTATACCAAATGCACCTACAACATCATTTTCCAACGTTTTTACATGCAAAAAAGAGCAATGACCAGTGATTGCGCTTAACGCTGGCCCGAGGCCAGTAACTTTTCCGCCGGGCCAGTAACTTTTTGAGGTAACTGGCCCGGCGGGCCAGTATGAAATCTGGTAATTATTATTCAACTATAACTTATTTTTTATGGATTCCTCATTCTTGGCAGGATATTTTTTTGCGCGCTTCCGGCGCTCCCATATTCAGTCTTCCAGGTCTTATACATATTGATGTGGTTGTTTTCATAATATAGAATCGGCGATTGTCCTTTTTTCGGATGATCTATTCAACTATTTCAGTTCGTTTCTTTATATATTGATCAAAGAGATTAATTTTTTTTTCAGATATTCTGTGATATTAGGGTTAGTTAGGCAACCAGAGTATTCGTTACTTACATACTCGACCGTCGTCTTGGCTGCAAAAATGTCGTTTAAGATGGCACTTGCAGGGCCAAAAATGAGGATTTAAGCCCAAAAATGAGGATTTAAGCATAACTGTAATAGGTCCCTAAGGTTCATGCACCTTACTTTTGAATAATCAATTAACGTGCGAACGTACAAGTTTAATAAGTTAGGTTAAGTAAAATACTCCCAACTAAAACCCGAGAGTTTTCGGCCGGGCCAGTTAGTTTTTGGTGAATTTTGGCTTAAGCGCGAACACTGGCAATGACGGACAGACGGAAAGACAAACGAACATCTTGAATCCATATACCCCAAACATTTGGGGTGGGGATTAATGCATAAAGTAAGTTCGACTTCAAATCGTTTTTCGAAACTTATGATATATCAAAATAATGCCATGAACCTAGACTACCAAAAAAAACGGAAAAGTATTTCTTTTTAAACATAAGATGTTAGAATATAAAACAAAATTTTATAATCACAACCACGCAGATAAATTCACAGCAAGTTTCACTTTTCACTCCAATTACCTTGCATACATTTCGTGTAACGTGGCCTGGTTTATATTCTGTGAATTCATAGCAAACAAATTCATGTCAGTTTATTTATGACCACTAAGTTTTGAATAAACTAGAGATTAACAAATTAATGTCCTGGGAATTGTCAAGGGCAGAACAACATGGTAAGGCAGATGAGCAAGGATCCAGATAAAATAACCGTGCGCCAAAAAAAAACATATATAAGAGCCCAAGGAGCGCCCGCAACGTGGACCTTAATCTTAATACAAACATGAAAAGTGTTGTTAATTAGGACCAGTCTCTAATTAAAAATTCCACTAAACGAGTAACAAGGAATTTTGTAACCAGGCAGTCACAGGCATCAACATCTGCATATCATGAGCTTTTCATATATTCTTTAATGAGGCTTCTATTACTCTCCATTCAAAATGTTAAAAACCCGTACAAAGTTATGTTTCGAACAGTCTTGGTTTCAGTTTATATACGACCAAGAATCCCGTTTAGGGCATAATCAGATGTCGATATGTTTGACATGTTTTCCAAAATTTGCCATCGGAATTGACTAAATTCGGTCGAAAACATTAAAAGACCTATCAAACCAGAGCATTTGTCATTCAAGTCACTGTCAATGTGGCCAACTAGAGTTCAAAACGAAATTTCCTTAGTTTTTGATTAAATTTTCCTATGTAAAACATCCTTTTCTCTGAATTCCAGAGGCGTTGGCCACTCTAAACTAGAGTTTAAAATCGAGTGATTGATTTTATTCAAGTAATTATCAACAAGTAATAAAATTACACACAGTGTACACATTTTTTTCGAAGATTTTAGAAATGCATCTTAGGAAAGTGATAGGATGATAGTTACTGGCCAGTGACCTTTAGCTTATCATTATTTTTAAAGAATGGGGCAACTTAAGCATGCTTTATTTCACTGGTATCTTACAAGTGGTAATAGAGAGATTGACGATACGTCTGACTAGTGGAGCAATCAGCATTATCCTTTAAAAATCCGGGTGCTATATTGTCTAGGCCAGTTTTGGGTCAATGGTTATACAACTAAACAACTTACAACAGAACAACTAAGTCTCTATGCCCTCCGTTCAAAAGTTCAAGAACGTAAACGCAAGTGATGCTGGACAGAAGAACGAACAGACATATAGACAACCATATTTTGTACTGATGATACTCGTAGGTCAGAAACCTTTGTCATGCTTTGACACGACGATGACGCGTTTCGGATTTTTGTACCAATAGGCATTGTCATTGAATAATTTATCGATACATATATGATACAAATGGATATGCATATATTTTTTGTTTCTGTGGTCACATTTTTTATAAACAATTGCCGTTACTGTTAGGCCCTAGGGTTTGATCGATCATGGAAATCGAATGACAGACGGGTTTGAGGGACTCGGATCGGGGATAATCAGTGACACGATAACGATTACAAAAATGTAATATGCTACCTGTAATTTAACACTTACTTGCTCAGTTGCTTGTTTTTACTAAGAAAAAACAGCTGTAGTCTAGCTACAAATGGTGATCCAACTTTTGAGAAAAGTCCTGTCATTTATTTGTGGAAACGGGTAAATAAACATTGACCACGTTCGTGAATTTTAAGTTTATGTGTACAGTATTGAAATGCTAACAGCTGAAAAGCACCGCGCAACAAAGTGGTGATCCTAAAGAATATTGGAAAGTGTTGAAAGGTGATAAAGCTAATAAAAATGATGAGGTTAGACCCACCATATCTGAATGCTTTGAGCATTTCAAGAGTTTAGGAAACGCTGCTGACTGTGTAAACCATAATAATGACATTACCGATTGTGACAATTTGACAAATGATATACTTGATGGTGTTGTTACTAATGACGAGGTAGAAAAGGCCATTAAGTTATAAAAAAATGGCAAATCACCTGATTGTGATAGTATTATTAACGAATTTATCAAAAGTGCGTCGCCAGAATTGGTACCAAGCTTAGTGGTAAAGCTTAGTAGGACTTTTCAATGTTGTTTTAAATAGTGGGCATATCCCAGAAGAGTGATCTGTGGGGTGTATTTTACCTATATACAAAAATAAAGGTGACCGCCGTAACCCTGATAATTATAGGGGAATTACTCTTTTAAGCTGCCTGGGAAAGTTGTTCACAACCATACTAAATAAAAGGTTAGGTAAATTATCGACCGAATATGGTGCCCTCGGGGAAGAACAGGCGGGCTTTAGAAATGGATACAGCACAACTGATCATATATTGGCCTTAGATGTTCTAGTGAAATTGTATTAAAATAAGGGTAAGAAGCTGTATACGATTTTTATTGACTACAAGAAGGCCTTCAATTCGATAGATAGGGCTCTGCTATGGTAAAAGTTGCTTGCGTGTAATATAGGTGGTAAATTTATGAATGTTGTTATTAACATGCATAAGGGGGCTAAATCCAGAATAAATTTAGGTAATAGGCTATGTGTGAACCACTTTTTATGTAATCTAATCTATCTCCTTTCCTCTTTGCACTGTTCCTTAATGATTTACAGGCATATCTAGCCAGCAGCTATGAAGGTCTCACATTTTTAGGTAACTTAGCCGCAGAACTGCTATCTGATGATGAAGTGTAGGTTTTCTTTAAGCTGTACATTTTGTTATATGCAGAGGATACAATTATCCTTGCTGAGTCGGTTTTAAGCATGCAAATGGCATTAAACTCAATGTCTGACTATTGTAAACTATGGAATTTACGTGTTTATCCTGAAAAATGTAAGATCGTCATTTTCAGTCGTGGTAGAGCTAGAAACAACCCGGTTTTTATGTATAATAACGAATCTATAGAAGTTGTCAATGAATTTGTTTATCTAGGCGTTAAATTCAGCTCGAATGGTTCGTTCAAAAAGGCCGAGTAATATGCCTCACAACAGACTCAAAAGAGCATGTTCAGTCTCATCAGTAAATCAAGGGCACTAAACCTAGACCTAGATGTCCAGTTAGATTTATTCGATAAAAATAGTTCAGCCGGTAGCATTATATTGTTCAGAGGTATGGGGTGCGTACGAGTCAAACTCAGTTAAAATACTATAAACATCGCCTATACTATAAACATTCGCCTTAAAAATGCACCAGTATCGATATGTTGCTAGGTGAGGTAGGAAAAATGCCTATAGATACCATGATCAAGATAAGAATATTGAATTACTGGTATAAGTTGGTTACTAATGTAAATGAGTTCAAGTTCAATGTAGCCAATGTAGTCAAGTTATATATAGGATTATGTATAAAATGGCCTTAGATGGTTCATTCATATATCCCTGGTTAGATTACGCAAGGCGCAGCTTAGATTATCTCGGTCTGTCATATTACTGGCTCTAGCAAGAGCGGCTTGACATTGCTGGTCTTAAACGGTTTAAACTGACACTTAATATACGTTTTTTCCAAGTTTTGAAGTAATTGGTATGAGGGGGCGTTTTCCTCCAGAATCTGTACTAACTATCGAGTATTCAAGCTAGAATGTAAAATGGAACCATTCCTTAGTGTTCTCCCTAAAAATCTCGCTCTTAAAATGCTAAAATTTAGATGTAGGAATATCTAGTGGTAGTAGTAGTAGTAGTAGTAGTAGTAGTAGTAGTAGTAGTAGTAGAAAATTACGATACAGGCTCGTTTGATAATGTGAATTGTACTCGCTGTGAGAAATTATCGTTTTGCGATGAGTTAAATGTAGTACTAGAATGTGAAATTTTCAGTAACGAGCGACTGCTATACTTTGGTAGAAGGAAATTAAACACTATTAATACCAAGTTATTATCAGAGGTCTTGACTAGTTGTAATCCTAAGAAACTGTAAAATTTGGTTTGATTCATGTCGGCTATCATGTCAGCTTTTAAATGATCTCATTTTTTGCCACTACAACTCAAATTATAATTTATAATTTGTATTTGATTATAACACTTTATATATATTTTTTGTATGTGTGTTTACCGTAGATTACGTAGAATTGTATGCCAATGTGTGCTTATTAATTAAAGATTTTTGGAACCAATAAAATTGAAATTGAAAATTGAAAGAAATATAACCTAAAGGTATTGTAAATCTAATGACAACTTTGAAGCCATATATTGCTAAATAGCAATGCAGAATATTTGAAGTATTGCAAATTTCTAAGACAAAATCCGGTTGATTTACAAAATTCCAGATTTCTATGTATACAAATAAAAAAGTTATAAAAGAAAAGCCATTTTTGTGATGTTTTTTTTTCTCATTTTTATGCGAAAATCATGATATGCCTCTGAGCTTAGAATAGAACCACTGGCTACAAATCATTGACAAAAATTCGAATCATAGTGTTGGTACCTATAGAAGAGTCGCACCTTACCGGATGAGTGATTTCTACAATACAAACAATCAGCTGATATTTCTTCAAATCAACCCAGCAGCCTTAAAGTAGCCATTCAACAATATGAATGTATAGGGAGGGGGTAATATTATAAATGTTTTTTTTTTCTGAAATCCAAATATGTGTTTTCAACATGTATATAATCAATTCAGTTTAAAAGTATAGTGTCCAATATAGTTCAAATAACACTAATAGTACACGAAGAGAGATGTATGTTATTAGGGTTGATGATGACTCATAAGTAGTTCAATTAGCAATTAATGCATGATTGACTGCAAATGGTCGTTGTCAATCATGTCGTATATGGCCCCTCACTGGTTGGAGATTCATGTGCATAAGTGAAATGATAGAATGACTCATTCTTAATTCAACTGACGCTACGATATCGCCTACTAGCGCAACCCTACAAGCTAATATTATCACTTCGCAAGACGAGCATAACCTCAAATTTGATAACCTAGTGACCAAACCCGAATTATATGAAATAATAAAGTGAAACAAACCCGAAATCATCTACGAAACTGATGAAATTGCCTGGCAGTGGGGCCATACCGTTCTCCGAACCCCTGTCAGGCAATGCAATGCGAATTGAATCCCATCGAATCAATTTGGGCTCAGGTCAAACATTTCGTCGCAAAACAGAACACACCATTCAGAATGTCGGACGTTAAACCACTATTAACTGAAGTATTGAATTCTATCACACCGGAAAAAATATCATTAAAAAAATCGAGAACTACTACCAAAATACAGAACGAATGATGCAGGCCATCGAACAAGTCATGATCAATCTGGATTCCGATGTAGAGTCCTCAGATGGCCAAGAGAGTGAAAGTGAAGGCGAACAATATCAATCGGATGGCCAAGAGAGTGCAAGTGAAAGCGAACAATAGCAATCAACAAAGGTATGTTATTAATAAAAAATAAGGTTTTAAACGGTTGACATGAAACTACCCCCCCCCCCTCATATTTTATTTA
>LQRL01123871.1:0-12977 GCA_001703475.1 Hydroides elegans
TATTACACTATGACGCGTGAAATTGTCCGGATGGACATTTGCAAAGTAGAATGTGGCCTTGAGAAATAGTTTGATTCATTCCTTTGAAGATAAAATATAAAATTCCGTTGTCAAAAAGAACGGGTTACATATTTTCATGTTTTAAGGGCCACACGGGAAGCTTTTCTTGCGTTTTATCCTAACAAACCGTGATTTGCAATGCATTCTTTGTGGAAATTCAAAACAGCGCCAAGCTTTTTAAAACGCCGCGAGCGTTTTGATTGCGTTTTTTGATTTCCAATACGGAACACCTTGGATCTCGCAGTTTGTTAGGATAAAAGCTCGAAGAAAATTCCCGCGTGACCAGGTCCTAAAATTGTGTTTTGTATGTTATTTGGTTTTTTAAAAGGAAACGTTTTTACGGGTGAGAAGGCGTTTTCTCTCTCGCCTAATCGAGGACATTTTTAACAGCTCATTACAATAGATTTCATATTTAAAGCATATATCTAACTCATGTATAAACAATTCATCAATAGCACATCATCACCCACCTTTCGCATCAAATTCCTTATACGTTCCCATACATGCCGCCTGGTTGACATAGAACATAAACGTTTGCCAACTTCCTCTCAGTCTCTCCACCCTCTTATTGGCGATGATTGGTTTGATTTTCATTTCTGCCATGGTCTTCATCACCTGAAAGGGTACCCCAGATATAGTTTTCAAAATGTTTCAGTATAATATCAAAACACACAACAAATTATAACAACAAATTATTTATATTTCAATTAGTAACATATTGTTACAGGGTGGTCATCTTTTGTTAAACTTTGTATATTGAATAAAATAACCCATCAAACAAAACAAAACAAAATTGATAAGATCATTCAAAACAATTTCCATCAATTTTCAAGTTATCCTTCTCATTATAGGTGCTACGAAAACAAAGAAATGATAAAGACTAAGGCCGCGGTTACACAGAGCTAACGGTTTCTCACGTCCGGGATTAGTCCTCTATTTTGTCCTCTATTAGTCCTCTATTTTCTTTACAAAACTCGTGTCAAACAAAGCAGCAACTTTTTTTCACGCAAGCTTTTTTTTAGTCAAAAGTGGTTACACTGCGTTGTCACGACAATCTTGCTATAACACAGAGGAAAAAGCTAGCGGGAAAAACTGCTAGCGGGGAAAAAAGTGACTTTCTTAAACGCCAATTTTACAATAATGAACTTCATTTGAGTTTGTTTGACACCATGCATTTTACTAAACTCTTTTTGAAATACTGGATGGAAACGGGAGAAAACCTCGCTTTTAAGCATTTTCACTTCTTTTTGCGTCAGTGTAACCACTAAAAAAGCTCACTTTTATAACTGCTAGCATTTAAAAAAGTTCTGTGCAACCTCGGCCTAAATCACCAAACAACAATCAAAGTGACTTCTGAAAATTATTGATGAAATCGTCTCCGAATATAATGTCATCCATCTTGGCCAAATATAAGATTAAGTCCCCATTCAAAATGGTATCGATTTTAATTTATTAAAAATGGCATTGTAATCGACCATTGTAATATACTTTTAAAAAAAAATAAATAAATAAAAACATAGGCATCAGAGATGCAAAGCCCCCAGCCAAGGCTAAACATTCTTTGACACGAATATTCGTCAGTAAAAAGGAGCAGGTCAAAAGAAATATCCTTCTCACAACGACTTTCTTACAACGTCTTCCTTTCAACGCCTTTCTCACAACGTCTCTCTGACAACGTCTTTCTCACAACGTCTTTATAACAACGTCTTTCTCACAACGTCTTTCTCACAACGTCTTTTTCACACCGTTGCCCTTGCATATTCGTCCACACAACGTAGTCCTCACAACGTAACACATTATAGGCGTAATCTTTCTGTGCAGTACAAAAGTCCCTATATATCTCAAATTCGTCTAAGTTCAGTACCCTGTAATTTCGACATTTTGTGATCAATCAAAGTGAAACGTTGCACATCTACAATATATATTCATTCATTGTGTGAAGTTTCAAAACCCTAGGACAGAGATTTCATACCAAAGTGCCGCGGACAAAGTGTTGTATAAATATCCCAAAATATCTCAAATTCGTCTAAGTTCAAACCCCCGTTATTTCGACAATTTTTGATCGATCAAACTGAAACTTCAACGTTGCACATCTACAATGTATATCTAATCATATAGTGAAGTTTCAAAACCCTAGGATAGAGATTTCATACCAAAGTGCCGAGGACAAAGTGTTGTATAACTATCCCAAAATATCTCAAATTCGTCTAAGTTCAACCCCCGTAATTTCACGTCGATCAAAATAAAACTTCAACGTTGCACATTTGCAATATATTCTTTCACTGTCTGAAGTTTCAGAGCCCTAGAACAGAGGCCTCATACTAGAGTGCCGCGGGCAAAGTGTTGCATAAATATCCCAAAATAGCTCAAATTTGTCTGAGTTCAAACCCACTTGTTTTCGACAATTTTTTGGTCGATCAAACTGAAACTTCAACGTTTCACATCTGCAATATATATTCTTTCACTGTATGAAGTTTCAGAACACTAAAACAAAGGCTTCATACAAAAATGCCGTGGACAAACTCCTGCATCTCAAATGTTAACAGACGGACAGACGGACGGACGGACGGACGGACGGAATGGGGGATAGCAATAGCCCTCAGCCAAATTGGTTGGCTGGGGGCTAAAAATGAAATCCAAATACAATTTGTTTTAAAGATTATATTTTGTGCGCGGCCTGTATGTCCCATGTTGCAAGATTAGTCACGTTTTGGGTTTTTATGTCATGGGACATTTTTGAACGAATACCATCTTTCACACCTCGCATCCAATGCTTTTGAAGGTTTCACACATTTGATCTTTCATCTGCGGGTCCACGTCATACGAGAGGAGGCTCAAGCATGGGAGGCGGGGATCTGAAAATGTATAAAGATTAATTAATGATATATACAATATTCTCAAAATATATTATGACAATTTCAAACAAGACTGTCCAAGGACAGTGAGCCACAACTTGCAAAATCTTATTCAATTTGGTTATAAAAAGGGTAGCTGCTGTGATGGTTGGGTAGACGAGAGAAAGACGGGTGTGATTCTTTGAACTTTATTCGACACCGTTTAACAGTTATTGCAATGCAAAAACACATATTAAGGTAAGATTAACACATGGGGGATTCGACAGATACATTTACTTAGACTATCGATATATATAAACGTTTAATGTAAAATCTTAATTTAAAACATCAAAATATTATTCTCAAACACATTATTCCATACCTTTGACTAGCACTGTAGGATTCTACAGTTTTACTTGCTGTTTTAAATTGAATCTAAGGGTGGATCTATATGATTCGGGAAGAACATGCATTAAAATTCCCTTACCGAATCCGCCCTCCTCTGCCTCCACCAACAGCATATCAGCACCTCCGAGCCAATCCGATTGGCGGATTTCGGGAACACTGTGTTCCCAACGCTTGGCATCTTCCCATTTGCGGAAGTAGAAAATGGCAAAGCTCTTGTCTTGGGGGAAATCCCCATCGCAATGGCACATCTGTATATAGGGAGAGAGAGAAAATAAGTATAAAATAAAAGATGAAGAAGAAAGAGTCAAAAGATAAGTTATGGTTCCATGGTTTGTTATCTTCTTATTTGCGGAAATAGAAAATGGCGAAACTGTTGTCTTGGGGAAAGTCGCCGTCGCTATGACACATCTGTGTTTTTGGGTTAATGAAACATATAAAAATAAAGATGAAATTGATAAGAACAAGATAAGTTAAGTTCCCATCGGCTGGAGTCATATAATTTGCGGAAATATAAAATTTGCGAAGCTCTTGTCTCGGGGGAAGTCGCCATCACAATGACACATTTGCGACAAATGTTTTAATTGAAATAAAAATAATAGCATAAACGTCTTTTCTACGATTTTTGTCAAAGGCGGCAGGGGTTCTAAAATATTTGCTATTCTAATCTACGGCTTATTTATGATTTGATCCTATTTAAATGCTCGACCTAAGGCTTGCACACCCCAAACACTAGGCCTCCGTAATTCTCCTTCATGGATTCAATTTAATCCTTCCCGCTTTGGTAAAGTTAATCCGACTCATTTCCTCAGCTTTTCAGCACCCGGCCTCCGTAATTCTCTGTGACAGAACTTACCATTACCCCCACCCCCACCCCCTTCAACACTAGGTTTCATAACAAACAAGTTGAAACGATCACTAGATATAAACGAGGAAACTGAAATTGGGATATGTGCAATTTATCTGTGCATCCTACTCACATCCTCAGCCTTGCAGACCCCAAGCACCCGGCCTCCGTAATTCTCCGTCACCGACTTGCGAACAGCGAAGTCGTTCTTTGCCGCTTGGTGAACAGCCGTCGGAAAGCGAATCAGGATGTAGGCCGGTTTATCCTTTAAGGAAATTATATATAAATTTATTCATGTTAATCATGTTTTATCATGTCTAAAATATATGTATAAGTCGTTCTTTGCCCGCTGATGGACAGCCTTCGGAAAGCAAATCAAGGGTGTAGGCTGGGTTATCGTTTCATAAACAAACAAAAAATAAATATATTTACGGTGCAAACATATCTCTTATTTCGAAACTCATTTGTCAATTTAAGTGGCTTAAAACGTGTTTACATAAATTAATTAAATAGCAATAAGTAATCAGTTTTTCATCATCTTTTCGTGACATCCTCCCTTAGGGCCTTCCCATTTTGAAACCTAATATAAATTGATATTGCTTACCATAACACAAGCCATGATGATCTCTGAAAGCGGATATGTTCTGGAAAATGAAGAAACATTATATTAATATACAGTTGACCATCAATGAACAGTAAACTAGTTTATCCATCCATTAAACATCATTTTTGCATAAAGGGCCTTTCAAAGACGTCAAGTCGAAGTTGGGTGTTTTTCGGGCAACCGACGTGGCAGCGTAAACTGAGGTGCGGAAAAGCTTCACATTACCCAGAATAATAACTTCCTTTCGATGTCAGTTACGAAAGCAACCTGTTAGATCGTGTTCACGCACGAAACCCGATATTTTCGAAAGCCACATTTGTATAAAAACATAGCAATATGTAATAATGTTTTTTTTTTTTGCGTGAACGCACCTTTTTGGACGACCATCGTCGAGTTAGATTTTTTTTTAAGTGAACGTATGAAGTGCGGTTGAAATTACTAATAAGTTGTTGTTTTTATGTCCTTTTGAGTCTGGTGGTAGAAATTGTTTCTTAATGTTTTAAAAAATCTATAGAAGAGTTCACATATTAACAGTACATGCAAATCGCAAGCAATTATTGAGAAGAGAAATATGTACATGTACATGTATTTTGGTATATGCCAAATACTTTCTATTACAAATTCAAGTCACTATTTACATCAGTAAACAAACAACAAAATACAAATATACTCATGCTATAAGGACACTTTTTCATCGAAAACTTATGCACACAACATTTATTAAAAAAGCTCTCAATATCGCGTTCGTTGACATACATGTATTCTGGAAGGACCTGGACACATTGGAAACTACTTCGAGCTTTTATTCGCTCTAACAAACGGCGCGATGTGTTTGGTATGGGAAACTCAAAACGCGTCTAGATTGCATTGTCGATTCATCAAAGCAACGCGAGTTTAGTGTTTTTATATTTATTTTCACATGAAGAATATATTAGAAAACGCGAGAATTAATTTGAAGAATCTTTCCGTATGGCCAAAACCTAATTGATCGGATCCATTTAAGCATAGGTCATAGAATGTGGAACACGTTTATTGTCCATTTAATCGAATTCCGATATAAAGGATATGTTGTTGGCACTTTGGTATAACACAATTATGGCCGAAATGGTATGAAATGATTAATGGAATTTATCAATACCTTTTTTTTATCTAGTAAAGCACAAGAGTATGAATATTAAAGATATGAGGCATTAGATCGAATATCTTTCAATCATTTTATGATTTTTTTTCAAAGCATTCCCATGCATTTCTTCTAAATATACATGTAATTTTTAGTTTTCGATCTGACATATATATGACCGATTTTCATATTTCAGTTGTTTACACTAGATTTTTATTTTTATAGGTTCTACTGCAGAATCCTATTTAAGGGTGTTTTTAACGATTACAAAACATAAATGCCTTTCAGATTAATAATCACTGAACTTAATATACAATATCTAGCTGCAATTATATTTCAAATTGCAAGAATCTATTCCGTCTCTTAATATGCCCTATGTTGGAAATAGGAGCCGATTTCAGGGCTGAAAACGGTGTAAGGTGAATGGTGGACAATACAAGTTATATAAAAAAAATGTTATGCTTTGTTCAAGATAAGGCACAGAGCTACATGTTTCAATGTCATCTATTGACTGACTGATTTACAGTATAAAGGACATTGTGCGATTTGGCCGATATTCATACCCCAAATATGATAATTTCCAAAATATATCGATCCGTATATTTGTGTATATATTTTGAAATACTATTATATCAGTGTTCACCCAGTGAAATATCTAGCGGCTTGATCACTTGTTTCATATAGAAAAGTGATTTCTTATATACCCACCCAAGGAGCAGTTGATTTTATCACCATCTGGTATATTCCGATATTTATTAGTTCATTGTAACTATTAATGTTTTTATTTTTTAAACTTTTGACGCAATATATTGTATTAAATCATAATTCATCATGATAGATTTGATTTTGGAACGTTTTGAAAAAAATATATTGCATTTTGTTGCGAAATTCAATATTTCAGTAGTCTAATATATTGCTCAAAAATGGTAGGAAAAGTTCAGTTTTGGTCAAGGCCGCATTCGACCCCCAAGCTCGTTTTCACATATATGTTTTATTTTTATATTATCTTTTATATATGTAAAATTCAACGTGGGGGTCGAATGCGGCCTTGACCAAACTTCGATTTCTATCGCGTGAAATACACCTTCTTAAATTGGATAAATTCGAACGATTTTTGCAAAAACACCCTGCTACCAGATATCGTATCGGCTTAACTCACTTAGATTTTATTGTAAATATACCATTGACTCAGCTCTAATTCTTATGCCAAGTAATGTTGATAATACTTTTCTTGAAACCAGTTCTTTATAATTATTTTACGAACACCCCCCAAAATCCAAATGAAATTCATCCGAGTGTTTTAAGGGCGTGTTATTTGGAAAGCATGTGGAATAGAAAATTAAGAAAAATTGTTATCGATGCTTTAGATAGTAAGCTTTCAAAATATATAAAAATATTTAAGAAATTCCACAATTTATTTTTGAATTCCCGATTATGAGATCTGGGGTCTTTTTCGTTATATAAGTCGCACATACTCCTTTGCCATATATTGAGCACAACGAAGGTCTGTATCAAAACTACGCATCAATATTCTATTATTGTATCAAACATATACATCAATATCATATTATTTTAAATTTACAGCATTTCTGAAATATGTATTCTAAATCGTAAAAGTTTTAATGAATTTAAAGTTAAAACGCTTACCTTATAATGTTTAATCCTCACAATCTCACTGAGCAAGAGTAATGCTCGTCCTTAGTGCTCAGTGGCTTATCCTAATCGTGTTTATGAAGAGTTCCATGCAAACAAAATAGTTAGACCTATCCTGTAGTCTTGGCAAATTGGACATACAATGTAATACAATTGTCAAATATAACAAATGGGATTTCAAATTAAGATATGAGAGTCACCATAACAGTCGATTAGAAAAGGGTCCTCCACACAACGTTTAATAAAATTTTCATTCTACACGGATGTTTTCTGGAGGATATTTTGAGTCGAAACGATGTTTCTACGGGTAACAACAAAGTTCATGCGTCCTTGTTTGTCGCGACACGGTTGCAACGTCGCTCTCGTACATGGCATAGCAATATTGTTCTGATGTGGCAAATATGAAGGTTTTTCAAACGTGCTTTTACGTCCCGATTTCGGATAAACGTCATTTTGATCGTAACGACAGCAAATGGAGTCCGTAAAACTTTCATATTCGCCCAATAAGAACAGAATTTAAAAGGCGTTGCTCAACGTTCCCCTTGTTTATACGCGAGTCATTGCATTTTTTTTTTGCACCATGCCATTTGTTGTATGAAAGCCCTCTCATTAATGATTGCCATGACCTTGTTCGTGTCAAATCTAAATAAACATAGTCTGGAGATATAATCTATGTTTAGTTAGTCAATCTATAGATTATTGCACCCCTGCCAACAACTGAAAACGCCAATAGAAATAAAGGTTTTGATAAAAACCAATTATGGATTGTCGTTTGTATCCTAGAAAGAACATAAATATGTAAATCTATTAACAGTCTACCATCGTTAAATCGACCGGGATAAACCATGTCATTTATGTACCTGCAACAATAACTAAAAAAACGTATTTGATACACTTCGAATCGGTGACGCCGAATGAATTTTACCAGTCACGGTAATTAACATGGTTCTACTTCAATATTATAATCCATTAGAAGATTGTCCGCAATGTTTTTTATCAATCAGAATGATTGATCCAAATATTATTTTTGAATATATCTTACTTGGCATCCAAAACGCAAGTTGATAAAGAAATCAAAACGAAGCCACCATTTTTTAAAATATTTATTGATTCCAACAGGTAGTTTATAGATATAATCCATACAATTATAATGAAATGTACATAAAAGTACTTATTACATGCTCATTGTGGCATAATGTACTCAATAAATGTGCTATTTGTACACTCACTCTGTTCAAATGAAGCTAACATTGACAGATTCATTGAATATTGTTTTGCATTTTTATTCGTTGAGTAACAGCTTTTCAAATCATAACGAATGTGTGGCTGTTGTGACTATAGTTTACTTGATTGATCCCTGATTGATCAAGTTTTACATCAAAACATGTGCTTTTTGACGCGTTCGATAATTTAACGAATGCTATTAATATTGATCAATTTATAAAATGAATAAGGGCCTGGCCACACGAGCAGCTTCTTGAATTGGTTTTCCCTAACAATTTATAGTTTTCAATGTAATTCATACTCAAACAACTCAAACACGCATCTAGAAGTTGCAAAACATACAAGCTTTCTCGAATTTTCAATAGCGAATACATTGTACCTCACATATTCATGTGACAGAAAATGTTAGAGAAGTTTTATGTGTTGCAAGACCCTTATTTATTAGTTTTCTTTTGAAGAATTATAATCCCACAGTCTCTACGTCTTTCCAGTTTGTTTTATTATGGCCATAGTACAGCCAACCTTGCTCCACTGTTAAATCTATCACTCCGAGTCGTTTATAGAAACGGATTGTTGGTTCATCCGAATGGAATGCCACAAACTGCAAACGGCTATATGGACCGTTGGTCACGTTCTAAAATAAAATATATAAAATTTAAGAGAAAGTCATTGAGGCGCGTTGATGGTGCTGTCTTTAGACAAGGCTACGAGCTTCAGTGAGCTTCCGAAAAAAAGAATGCGAAAGAAAAATGAACGGGAAAGAACGCTTGTTATGAAAATTAGCCACGACAAACGCTTCCAATGTGGCAAGGTCCATACTTTGGAAAAGCAAGCAACAGGAACCATCTCGCTTGGAAACATTTTATACGGAACTAGCCTCTTCAAAAATAGATATTCGCTCTATTTGTTAATTTATATTATTTAGCGCATACCTTTGCTACTTCAGACATCAGTGCCTTTCCAACACCTGTGTGTCGGTAATCGCTGGAGACAAACAGCTCTTCAAGATACAGCATCTTTCCCTGTTTGATTAAACACAGAAACTAGATAGAGTTCGTTTAATATAAAGCTATAAACGTATCAAACCTGTCATGCAATTAAAAAAAATGTTTATATCATTTTGTATATCAGGATTTAAGCCAAATAGCTTTGCAAGACAAGTTGCTGACAGACTAGCAGAATCAGGAGAAAATATAGGAAATCAAACAACGCTCTATTAACTATATATTACTATGTTTTACTGCAGTAATCATATAGCATAATTACACAAGTGCCTTTCTACTCAATTAGTTATTATTTCATTTTCGCTATTATCGCGACATTATCCACTGATATCACGTATTGATTTTTTTTTTGTTAAGAAATACTTAAAATATATACCTGGAATGTGGAATATGTTGGATAGTATAAACAATAGCCAACTGGTGCATCATTGATTTCAGCCAAGTATAACGTGTATTTGGAATCATCACCGAAGACATCATTGGTAAAATCTGAATAAGATGAAAAGATATACAGTGGCGCACACCCCCAACTTCTCGAGACAAACGCTTAACGCTAAACGTTAAAAGCACAAACGCTAAACGCTAAACTCTTAAACGCTAAACGTTACACGCTAAACGCTAACGTTACACGCTAAACCATAGCCACCTACAGGTGTGAAGGGTATATAAAGGACATCACTATGAGTGCTTATCTTAATTTCCTATATGCCCTTTCACCAAACGCTAAACACTAAACGTTAAACGCTAAAAATAAAACCCTATATTCTGATCTTGCAAACCCTTAAACGTTAAACGCTAATTAACGCTAGAGAAATCGAGAAGTTAAGCCTGCGCGCCACTGTATATATGAATGATAATATGAATTCAATATTATTTTGACAATCTATCTTTCTTATCCAACCGATAAATCCTTTGAAATTTTATTTTTAGGTACATTTATAATACACCATTATGCAAAATATCATTTTTCATTAATTAAGAACTAAATATTGCTACAAAGGCTACTTATTGTTGTATCATCACATATAAAGCTACCTACCTAGGTCGAGGTTGTAAAGCGTATCACTCTTTCCGGTACTTACCTATCAACGAACGTGAGTGGTCTATTACTTTGAGATATTTGGCGAATTCCTAAAAAGAAAAATGATAAATCATAAAAAGTATTCATCAACAGCGTAAATGTAAAAAAGTGCGACCAAGATCATTTCTGATAGCTGCGAAATCGATAAATATTTTGTCAAATCATTATCGCCGACATAATGTTTATTCCTCCATTTGTATATGTTTATGTGTAATTGGTTATATTTCTTGCAATTTAATGCGAATTTATGGTCGGGCTTTACATTAATGTATTATCTGACTTTTAGCCAACAAAAACATTTTAAAATAAATATATGAAATCCATTCTGTTTGATTGATCATAATGGCAAAATTCATTCACTCACCGATGTTAGTTTATGTATTGTAGATGCGTCATCTTTCGATGCTTTTCGAATATTAATGTCTGTCGAGCAATGATTCGTTCTAAAAACAAGCAATATTAACTTTTATAATAAACAAAATGCAAATCGTTTCATTTACAAAATTGTTAATTTCCTAAAGTTCCTGAAGCGCTTGTGAAATAATTGTCATACTATTTTTGTGAATATTTTTTTTACCTTAATATTACTGTGATAATTTGTCTCCATATTCTTTTTAAATATTTTTCTGTTTCTTTCTAAAAATATTATTACATAACTCATTCAACTTTCGAGAAGACATTCATATAACGAATTTTTAATTTTAATTAAACGTAGGTGCGCATCTTAGCGGTCACACGGTCGCTCGTGCGACCGTCGTTTCGTCAGCGCGAGTGTCATCTGTGACGACGCTCACGCCTGTGCAAACGTCAATGGTTAGAAATTCACACTGTGCAAAAGCATTTTTTTTAATACCCGCGACCTCGACGCTCGCATTTAAGATGACATTATCAACACGAATTTCAGGCGCGAATGTCATTTTGCTCGCGCAAGGGTCGTTTTGTAAGACGGTCGCGCATTTTTGTTTAAGTGCACACCTACAAAATAATTACTTACATCTTAGATAGGGCATCCTTTTCAAATCGATAAACGTGTAAGCCATATTTGTCTTTATTGCTGTGAGCTCCAAGCCGTTTGTAAAAATTCTGCGCTATCACATTCCAGTCCAAAACGTATAAGCGAAGACCAACAGACGTCTGAAATGCTTCCTTAATTGAAAGAAAAAATCAACCAATAATTCTAAGAATTGAGATTGAATTATAGTGGTAACCTTGGTCCTTCTAAACGCAGCATGTTTTAAGCCTTCAAATGAAATCATTGTTGGAAACTTAAAACGCATCTCCCATGCCAAAACGCAGTCAGCATACATTGGAAAGCACCTAAACCTAAAACTAATTGTATGAAACGGATAAATTGGGAATGATAAAGAAATTCGTATGATTTTTTTTTTTGAGTTTCCAGTAATCGATAAAAAAAAATATTGGTTTACCTTGCACACCGCATTATAGAGTTGCTTTCCGATACCTTGTCCTCTAAAATGTGGTTGAAGATAGATATCCTCTAAGTAACATTTTGGTCCCTGAAAAATCATTACCGAAATAATTAAACAAGAGATAGCATTAATTAATCTAAATGATGCTATCATAAGAAAGATGATTACAATTCAGGGTTTGATGTATTGTTGCATCAGAGATTGTTTCATGAAAATAATATATCCTCTTAACAAGACTGTCCAAGGACAGTGTGCCACAACTTGCACAAATCTCCCTGCGATATAAAACTTAGCCGGATATTTTTTTATCTAGAGTTTCAATCAACAATAAACACGATTTAACTAAGTTATAAATCCATTAAATTGATTTCAGTACAAAGGATAGTATACATTCATTCCTTGCAGTCCCAATTTTATTGTGAATATTGTATAAATTTGTTTCTAGTAACTTTTCCATTAATGTTTCAGTTCAAAACATTTGACAAACATATCTTGATTTTAATTGGATTGAAATATCGAATAAAAACAGCATTATTGGTTGACAGTGAGAATCATATCTATCAGTTACATTTGCTTATAAAACGTTGTTAAAGTACCTGTCAGTTTTTTCCTTGCAAAAAATATATTCACCAAACAATGTGAAAATACGACGCACAATAACACATTTACAAATAACAATGCTATATGCAATTATATTTCTAACTCAACCTTTTTG
>LQRL01123875.1:4963-19095 GCA_001703475.1 Hydroides elegans
TTTTTGGTTAAATTTTAACCTTTTTAGTCAATGTATGACGACTTGACTGTTGGAGGTTTTCACTGTTTGGTGATGATTGTTCGGAATTAATCAAGGATTATGGTGTGAATAATTTAATGTTTACTCTACTAAATTTCCATCTGCCTTGCTGGACAAATAGTTTTGAATTTTAAATAATTTCCCATTTATCAATATATAATTTGTGTTAAACAGTAAAGCCGTTTCATTAAGTTCTAACATTATTGCCATAAATATTTCAATTGCTGGGTAAGAAAATATTTCAATAAGCTAATCAATAAGATTTTATTTGTTTCGATCAATATTTTCAAACTATTAATAATAAGCGATTTTTTCCGATGTTAAAATTATGAATATAAAAACACTATACATGTACATATTCTCAGAAAAGGCACTAAACGCAAGAAAATGATTAAATAGAATTTAAGGGAATTTTTGTCCCTAGAATATATTTTAGGTTCATTAGATAAAACCTTAATCGGAAATGCACACAAAAACGTGTGAAATGCTTAATCTCGCGAAAAATTATATTACACCTACATTCAACTTACGATTGATTGAACTCATTACCAGGAGGGATCTATCGGGTTAAAAGTTTACATTATTCAACATATTATGACACATTATTAGAATGCTTCATTAAAGTTCTCCGTTCTGCTTGATTTGATTTTTACATGTTGATCAAAGCTAAACCCCGTGAGAGATATGATGTAAGTAAACATGATATCTTTCGAACGACTCGAGACAGTTTTTCCATATTTTCCCACATTTTATTTGTTTAAACTCGAAGAATTGAGGCGCTGATTTCATGAGAATACACTGGATCTTAACTTGATTGTATTTTGTGAACTCAAAGATATTTCATGAAAATATTTTTTGATTAAAAATTATAAGCAAAGAAAGTACAATTTGGAAAGCGAAAATATCAAATCTCGATATTAATGGTAAGTTATATTGAACTTTATGAAACATACTTTCAAACATTAATTCATCCAACAAAACGTTATCGTAGGACTTGGCGTCAGTCGCAATGCGCGTTAAAATGGTCATAAATTATATTTGAACGTTTCGCTACTTAACTCTTAATAAATAATGAGTCTCCATGCGATTATCTGACTTTCTCCATGCACACTTAAAAGAAGAACCGCATATTCATAAAATTATATGAAAGATATGTTGTCAAGCTTTTTTTTTTCAAAAAATATTATTCAAAATAATAACAAAAAGGATAGTAGAATAATATGTAATGATTTATTCGACAGAAATTTTATTTTATATACAGACAAAAATATATAATAATTCGATTAGTTATATATTTTTTGTGAATCCGGGTAAAAAAATCCGGCCAAAAAGGTTCCAGCCATAAAGATTCCAAAAGTGACACCATATGCCAAATGTTTCCAGCCAAAACGTTTCCGGCCATAAAGTTTCTCATCATAAATTTTCTAAAATATTGGTCTAGGGCAAAATAATTTCTGTTAATTACAAATAAATTATTCTAAGGTAAGACACTACAGTATTTTTTTAACCATGACTGGTGACGTTTTGGCACATGCTGTAACTTTTGGAGACTTTATGGGCGGAAACCTTTTGGCCGGATACTTTTTGGGCAGATACCATTTTTGTCTCATTATAAATCCTATTAAAATATTATTATGCCTAATATAAAGTTTTTAGTTTCTGTGCGGAACCAACATATATTGAGAAAAAATATATTTACATGGATGAATATCAATAACGTCTTTAATAAAATAGACTAAATATGAAAAACAAAACAATAAACATATTCATATCATGCACCCATAACTGAAAAATAGTTTATGCTTATTTTTCTCAAGCAAAAATACGAATTAATTAGAAAATAGAAATAAACTCAATGTTCGCTTCGGAACGCGCATGATCATACAAAATCAAGTCATCATATATTCATCATAAAATTATGGTTATAATAGACGTCACGTTTCTTATTTTTTTTTACTTTCTCAAATACAGTCTTACCCGGTTATCTCGTCCCCGCTTATCTCGTAACCCGCCTATCTCGTCACTTTTCCGAATCCCCACCTCTATTTACCTTTGCCATTTAGAAACGGATATCTCGTCAACCGGCTATCTCGTCATTTTGACCTCGGTCCGAGCACTGACGAGATAACCGGGTAAGACTGTAGGAGAATCAAGGAATTAATAGGCAGCAATAAGCTATCGTGAATGTGCGCGCCCGCTCCTCCTTGAAAACGCGACGATCAAGATGTCGAGACGGTTGTGTTTAACGCAGCGCATAGATATCACATCCCACTCAGTAAGACTTGTTCGAATGACGTCGCGTTAGGATAATCTTGACGGGGGACATTGGTTCAAATGAGCGTCTACATTACGTCAGAAGCCGTCGCGACAACTGCGACGTTTCCACGACTTTTCGCTGATTGTGAGGCGAGAGAGGATTGCATACATTTAGGACTCACCCCTACTCAATGACGTCACGACGTCGGTCGCCTTCTCATTTGCTAGATGATGATTTGCTGTTTGGCTCACTTGCAACGTAAGTTATATTCCTACTTAGATAATCAACTTTAAGTCCTTATCGCACCATCACATTGTCACATGGGATTAAGGATCCAATGGCAGCAATAAGCTACCGTGTATACATGCGCCTGCTCCTTCAAAAGGCGACGATCTTATTGGCGAGGCTCGACACAGAGATCCCCCAAAAAATCCCAGGTAAAGCATGTTTCTTTTGCATACCAAACGCTATAGTTGCGTTATAAAAGCTAGACGTGCGGTTATGAATTTCCAATTAGAAATACATTAAAACACGGGTTTTAAGAGAAAAAGGCTTCAAAACGCGTTACATATATCCGAACCCTTACAGTTTAAATGTGAAAGATAGCGGATCTTGCGACGATCATAATGGCGAGACAATGTGTTTGACGCTTAGATATCACAAAAATATTAATAGCCAGGGAGAAAGAGAGAAAGAAAGAGAGAGGACTATAGATGGAAGTGCACATTTCAAGGACTGGCGTCGCCTCTTCAAAGACGCGACGTCGTTTGCTGGTTGCGACGCCACTTCACGCGTACGACCGTCAGACCGCCTCCCCTTGGTCTTTGATGTAGCTCTCTTTTGCGGGGATGCACCTCAAGATCGAACATGGTAAGGATTTTATTATTATATTTGTTCACGTTGAAAGATGCATCATTTTTGAAAAAAAAAAACTTATAAAAGGCTAAAAATGTTTAATGATAAAACCTAAAAATACGGTTCTAGTAAATTTTGCATAGCATTTAACTATTAATATTTTTAATGGTATAAATGAATGCAAGTCATCACTGAAATCAATTACTGCTTACTTCTCTTAATTCATGTATAATGTTACGGCTTTGCCATTTTTTCAGATCTCGTCTCCGGGTGCCCTTGATTGAAGGCTGGAGGCTCGCCTTTTCTGACGTTGCGCCATTGTTGTGTGTCATGCAGGCGCCTAATGTTAAGGATTAGCCGGCAATTTGCCTACTTATGTTTTCAAAACAACGACTGACGATTCGCTCGGAAACGTGACGCGACCATGTCACAACTTATTAGTGTGAGTTAATGCAACAAGCGCTAAATTGTCTGTGCAAAACGAGGAAGGGATGAAGCTGAAGGAGAAGATATTGGGAGGAGGGTGATGCTATGGTGATTGGATCGAAGTAAGTTTGTGCCGATGATGCATTTCTATTGAGAAACGGTATGTTTAAAGTTGATTTCATTCGGTAAGTTAAAAGCGCACAGTGTTTTCAATATAAAACCAAAGCATCAATAAAGATATATAATATGAAAAGGTTTAATGAAATAACGAAAAACAGAAGAGGGACTTAAAAGTTAAAACAAATATTTGGTCCACCATTTTAATTGATTTTCTTTAAATATAATGACGATGCAGTTAAACTTTAATTAATACCATGCAAACTCTCTCGCTTTTTATCTTTATTTGAACAAAAATAATTCTCGCGTTCTCTGAAAACGCTGTAACGGGAACGTACCTGCTACATAACATAAACAAGCACAATAAATATCACATCTTTTCCCTCTAGTAGTCTCGATCCTTTATGCTGTCTTAATTTGTTTTGCTAATTGTGCGTTAATGTCTTGGATGGACGTTTCTCTTCAAAGAGATGTTGTTAGGTCAGCCAGGAGGAATGCATGGAGCGAACGCCTTAGGGAGCGGTTATATAAAAAGTCGATTCACGGTTTTCACGGTTTTTCTTTGCTAGTAAAATCGCAAGGAGCGATGGTCTTGTCGCTCATCACGATTACGTAAAAAAATACAATTGGCGATAGGACTCGATACTCAAATAGAATGCATGTAGACATTTACAGCAAGTTAAAAAAAACAAAATACCATCAAGATAAATATGAAATTGGATCATGATGCTCTCCAAGCCTATCGGGGCCAGGAAATGTGTGTTCTGAGTAAAAAGGTTTGGCTACAACATAAGCCTCCCCTCTTGGAACAATCATGGACGGTCCCTATCGCTTCCTAAATGAAGATTCTAAACTTACCAGGCAAGTCAGAGGTTGTATAAGCAAAGTCAGAAGTATGAAAGAGCTAATCATTTAGGTAAGACAGAGTGACTATGTATTGCATTTTTGGCGCACCGTAAAACAGCGCAAATGTGCGAACATCAACAACAAGGTTCGGCAAAGGCGAATAACTCGTTGGTGTTGGCGAGACGGCGGTATTTCGCGGCAGTTGTCGGTATGTGGATATATAACTCTTCTAAAATTATTGGCCTACGATATTCTGGGATTAAAAAGCGAATATATATATTCTTAAAATGGTCAGTTATTTTCTTTTGATGATCGTTATAAGTAAAAGAAGACAATATACTATTAGTTATATTCGGTTTAATTCAATACAATGATTGTCTTGTCAATGAATGAGGAATTAAATGATAATAATTCGTCATTTTTTCGCTCTCTCAATTCTGCTTTCGGATATGCTGATCACTATTCCATATATATATCTAATCTATCTAATCTAATGACAACCTAAGATGGCAAAGTAAGTTTATTAAAAAAACACAAAAAAACTCTATAAAATGCATATTCCCTTTACTAATTGTTATCGTAACAATTGAGTCACGTGACTGAATCGTAGACCCGCTGCAAGCCATTCTCTCACAATGGCCAGATGGTGTTTTCGTCTGTTTGTCGATCTGTCAGTTTCTGCCGATGATTGGTGGGAGTTACTTGAGAAGCAAATCTGTTTGCTCAGCTAATGGCTCATTTTACACACCATAATGGACCGCCTCCATAATGGACCGAGGTGGTTTATGGACTCATGGGGAAGGTCTTCAGGGGGAAGGGCTGGATATATAAGCGATATGCTACAAATCAATCGAATGCTCAGATGCTCATATGGACAAAGATATGGTATTGGATAGAATAGAAATATAAACTTTACATAAGATATCATTATCAACTACACAAAATTACAATGAATTTACACAATTTACACACTATAATGGACCGACTATATGGACCGCCTCCATATGGTATATATAAATTATTACTGATATAATTATGAACTACGACAGTCTTACCATTTCGACGAACTATGTTTGTTTAGAAAAAAAGATAAATATACTAAAACTACATGACCAATCATATAGAATAATATTATGTAAAAATAAATACGGCGAGAACTGTGGTTCACTACATGTATTATATTTGAAAAATGAAAAAAAAAAAATATTAATGAGGATTTTAATACACACGCCATGTTGCCAATACCATTCTTTTCGATTTATATTTTGCTTAGAACACTTCAGATATTATTCATATTTCACAACCATAAATAATATATATGTTGCAGCGAAACTTTAATTTTCAGCGAAACTTTAATTTCGCTAGCGAAACATTAATTTTTCGGATAATGTGAATATTATGTGTCGTTGGGTTAATTAGTACGTTTTTTATCACAGTTTATCTTATACATATGTATAGCATGTAATTCATAGGTCACCTAACCAATTTGTTAAAGGCTTTTTATGGAGTTCTACTCAATGATGTAATTGAAACAAGCCGATTAATACCCAAGTTCAGTTCATGGCTCAACTCACTTATAATCCTCTCTGGTAGTGTGTTTTCTGTCACTAATACACATGATTGGATCAATAAATACATGAAACATAATATTCAAGGTCTTACCCCAAGTTATTACTGTTTAAGTATCTTTGATATACTATGTTTTCCAACATCATCAGAGAAATTAATCTTTCGCTAGCGAAACTATAGTTTCGCTTAAATCAATGTTTCGCTGCCACATATATTCTTAATGAACATCTTCTTAAATCTAAGTTACCTCTATACATAGCGTGTCAACTCCTCATTTTCCATGGAAATTATGGTTCAACCATGAATTAGGACATATATCGTGAAGTAAACCAGCAATAAGCCAATTGTCACTTAATTTACAGCCATATTAGTTTACAGCTATAATAAGTTGTCATTGGTTTCACAGAGACAGAATTTCTACACCTCTTATTTTACACACAGGGTGTCCCTTTGAGAGAGCAACCCCAGGTCTGTGACTAACTGTCGCTAACTTTCTGACAAGATAAGAGATCTTGCGATTGCTGATGAAATTTAAGGTTTAAAAGCATTGGCGCCGCCTATTGGTGTTTCGAATGTCCCTTCTGATTCGAATAAAGGCCTATAGCCAATGTCATTCACATTCCTCATGCATTTGCAAATTGGTTAAGACGTTCAAGAGATGGATTGAAATGTGATATTTTTAAAAGAAAAATAACTATTTTAGAGAAACTGTAAATGTCCAGTATTTTCTATGCTATGTTTTTGTTGTTGCTTCATTCATTGTTTCGGATGGTAGGTAGCCAATCCAACCTATATCAAGCGCCTCTAAATCGAGTAGACTATATATTATCTTTCTGAATTCGGCATTTGTTAATGACGTTTATTCGGAGTTCTCATACTTATCAAATTTATTGACGCCATTAATCGCATCCAAAATAAAGACATATATCCCCAATGTATGTCTTTTCGCAGCCATTTCCATTAATTGAGATGACATTGGGCCATCCGAGTCACGCCTCTTAGCATACAATGTCACCATGCCTAGTGGCCTTACATTAACGAACGTGTAAAATGCCTTTTAAAAAGACATAAATTTCAAGAGCGTTTCAACTAAAATATATAAATGGGGGAGACCCCACAGCTGGCGGAGTTGAACTTGAGATGTATATTAACGTCTAGTTAGAGGAAAATTTAAAACATTTAGTGAGTTATACTGGTGACATTAATTTATTGCGAGACGCATTTGGTGACCTTATCTTACACTTATCGTGGCGATGGTCCATTATGGGAAATATACGTAATTTGGGGTCCGTTAAAATGTTTCAATGATAATGTGACCTGTTTCAGGTGTAAAGCCTCGGAGGTATATAGGAGATTGCAGTATGATGTATGAAAATAATATGCTAGCACCATAAATGCAGAAGGAGCGATTATGACATTTCGGCACCTACCATTCCGGTCCGTTGGGCTGCTCATTGTGGTTAAACATGAAAGACCAAATAAGAATTTAAAAAGGGGCCGAATTGTCCTTTGCTAGGGGCAGAGTCGCCATTTCCTTTTTAGCTGAGGCTTTTGCGAGGACCGAAATGTCACAACATAGGTCGAGATGTCCAAATGGGGTCAAAGTGCACATAATCGGCGAAAGCTCAAATATATAATAAATATATTTATGAATTAAACAATACATTATTATCTAAGTATGCAAAATACAAGTTGTACATCTGCTACGATGGCCGAGTGGTTAAGGCGTTGGACTTGAAATCCAATGGGATATTCCCGCGCAGGTTCGAATCCTGTTCGTAGCGTCTTATTTTTGTAAGATTTCAATTTATATCATTTTTTTTAATTATTAAAAGACGTTATTATCTGATTTCTTTTCGTTTACGAAAAAAATCAGATTATATTTTCGTTCGATTTTAGACAACAAACTTTTGTGCACACCATAACTTACTCTTAAAAACTTCTAAACAGGATTAAAATGGTACACAAGTATTATTGACGATGTAGAGTTTATAATTGTATGGATTTTGATATGATATGTAACATAGTTAGTGAAATATTTGATGTTTACAAAATCCTATGGAGTAAAGAATGAGTGGTTCCGATTGACATTTCTGCAAACACTGAAAATCTTCAACTGTCAATCACCCATACTGAACCCATAGAGTAGCTGCCACTTATTCATAGCAAGTGGGAGGGGCTTACAACAAGCAAAAGCTGCTATTAGTCAAAATGCATGTAAGGTAATTATTCACTGACATGAGGCATATTGCAGTGGCTATTTTTAGAACTAAAAATGTGCTGCAATAATAATGCTCAATTTGAGCCCTGTTGTTTATCATCCTAACAAAAAGAAATAATGAGTATCGTTGCAAGAGAATGGAAAACAAAAGGCATTTTGAAATTTGGAAAATAGAGAAACCAATCACTTGTGTTTGAATTTTGGATTGAATGACCTATTCTTGCAAATGCAAAAATATTCACTATTTAATTTAACATAATGCAATAATTGCATTGAATCCGAAATTTTAAATGAAGCTTTTAAGGATTCTCTTATAATCAAAATAAAAGAAATCGGATGTATGCTCTAGGAGCATATCTATTCTTGTTATGTATATTTTTCATTTTTTTACATTACGCAGTTTGTACCTGGTATTGATTGGAAGAATCTAGGACCAAAATAAGCAATCCTCTAAACAAATCACGATCAAATCCTTTTCACATGTGCCAATTGTCATGGACTCTCTTGCATAAGGCACCTCGATCTTTATTAGAACCAACTCATCAATAACCATTCCCACAACCACATATTATACAGATCTTTCACATATTATCACTAATCGAAGCGGCATTTCGTAGCCACCCAATCATCCGAAACATCTGAAAACCACCGTGCGCCCAAACCAGTCACCCGTTTCGACTGCCAATCTCACATCTCCATTGACCCTGACAATTAGGCAGCGAGTCGGACAAATTTGCCACGTTATTCGTCAGGAGCATCTGGATTCATTTCTTTTATTTTGTGATGATTGAAAGATGTTTGGCACATGGATATATGTTCTTGATTCTATAAAATTTCATCTAATTTTATTTAGCAATACACTTTCGAAAATTAAACCTCAAAAAGTTTTATTTTGATTCACACGCAGTTTCCGATAAGTAATATAAATTTTGATGAATTTAAATGTTAAATATTAATCTTATATTCAAAACTATGAATTAACTTATTTTATATTATGATAATTGAAAGACGTCACCAAATTGACCTTCCAGATTTAAAATAAACATTAACAGTTTGCGTCTATGTGACGTGCCGATATGACACGTCGCCGTCGAACGACGTATTTAGGAACTGCTGCGAATGGGGGACCACAGGTTATCACGTAATATTATTGTCCCTGAGACGAGATTCTGTGCGATAAAGGCGAGATAAGACGAGATAGCATCTCTGGCAAAAAGGCTTCTTTCTCTATATGTGAAGAACGGGTCTGATAAAAGGCTAGTGTTGGGGTTTTGTCGTCATTTCAACGCCACCGTTTTGTTAATGGTTTTGTCTGAATAAAAGTGGCGTCTGACAGAATAAAATCCACTATTTGTCTTCCATTAAAGCTGATTATTTTATCAAATTAATAAATGTCATCCAACATAGGGGTGAGGTTTTTAGTCTCTGATGCGTCGGAAAAGATATCTATTTTGTTTCGCAGAGATTTATCTTTTGGGTGTTTCGGATTTAAATTCTTCTTACGCTTTCTCCCTGCTACTAAAAATAACAAAATGTGTAATGTTCGGATTTAATTCAACATTTTGACGATTGAGCGAAATCATATTAGAGCAATCGCTCCAAAATTGTAGTATGATAAGAAAATAAAGTAAAAACCGGCGATATTAGATTTTGTAAAAACTGCGATGTCCGAAATTCTATAAGTTCCTGCCCGCCTATTTTATCATAAAAGACAAAATCGAGTTAATACTGTAATAGTCTAATAGTTCCAGGAAATGATAATGAAGTTCGATGCATATCTTTATTGTGGATGCCAACGCAAAATTACTTTTTGTTTACTAATTAAATCATTATATCTTACTTTTCTGTAGTAACAAATGTGTTGATACAATGTACATGAGATAATGTTCCAAATATACACTTAGCCTTGCATACAATAAGATACAATTATCATAAGTTTTCGTATAATCTGTTGCAATTTTATCACACATCTCTCATCCATTAAAATACCATCTTGTAGTCTCCACGAACAGTTTCTAATCCCTCTCCTTTTACCCTTCATATACATAAAAAACACCATAATCTTCAACTGTGTTTTATCCCGTTATCATCTTTATACATGAAGTACTCCAGTCCTGTCTGTCGTGGGTGCGTGAAGACATGGGTCAAGAACGACTCGGAGTGTCGACAAGGCGTCAAATCGGCCCTTGAGCACCTGCTAATCTTTAATACTTCAAAAAGTGGTAGACCCAAAGGGTCGCCATGTTGCATCAAACGGGAATAGAGATGCTACGTCAAAATAGATTGAAATATAATGTAACAAATGTTTATTGATTTTCATTTAAAATCATAACAATCCATAATTGAAAATTTGAGGTCAAGGTTGATCCCTGGTCAATTTAGGTCATAAAACCAATTTTTGACAAAAGACAATTAAAAATTATAACGAGTATTGGTTTTTATTGGCCATAAGGCTGAGATAAGCTGTTTTTCTTAAAAACGGAGGTGTTCCGACTGGATATCCGTATGAGTTATTGACAAAATTCACGTACACCGTATGTTTTCTATAATGAATGCAAGATATCGGTCGAAACGCGACTATTTTCGCAGTTAAATCCTAATTATGACGTTTCATGACGTCCATTAAACGTCGTTCGCCCATAGCCCAACCACTCATAACTTTTGAATAACTATCACCTTTAACATTTTGTCGCGACCTCTTGTCTTATGAGATTCTTCAAGATGGTCACAAAGGTATTTCCAGTAATATACTAACTCGATAATTTATATGATGTTTGTATAAAATAAAAGAATAAAAATATGAAGGTTTTGCCTGTGTCATATTTTGTGGCACCACTAACATAATTGAAGATCTGGACCCATATTCTCCGCGATGACCTTGCTATCAAATTGTCCAAATTTTACATCGGTTTTAGGGTAAGGGTAAGGTCAACGGGGTTGGGGTTGGATATGAATCCTGCTTTCGAATGGTATAGCAGCATATTAACGTTAATATTCTGGCGTCGTACATGTAGTTACTTCGGATGCGTTCTTCAAACTGCAAAAGCTGTTTTCTTTATACAATGATACTATAATCATGCATATTAATATAATTTTCTATATCACCACATGATGTTGCACAGTATGAGCTAACACATTTATAAGAAGGTATCACATTATCATTATCTATCAAAAAGTGTTACTTATTATATCAAAAAAGACAATCCAGCCTGATACATATTTAATCATGTGATATCATTACGTATCAATCAAAGCCTATTATCTTAATCCACTAATCGCTTTTTCACATAAGAAATGTCACTTTTATCGCATTGCCATATTGTCGACCCATCTTAACATGTCATTTGTAAGGCCACCCTAAGCCCAGTGTAGGTTAAGGGGGCACTAGGGGTTAAGCCCAAGATGTGCCGAGATGTCGTTTCGAGTGGGCGTTTACTGTGCTTCAACTAATCCTGGAGAGAGACACCGAGACACAGCGAAGGAATATAGCGATCGACCTGTTTACCTATTCAATGATGGTGACGATATTTATATTGAGGATTATCAAAAATGATATAGTATTCATAATATTAACAATGAGAATAATAATGTTAATGAAACATGATAATTATCATTATCATCATTCATTATAATCACACAATTAGAACATAAGAAAACATTTATAACGTTAACTTGACAGGAGTACTCAGCGAACGATTATTAGAAGTATGTCTAATATGACTTCTTTTGTTGTGAAACGAATTCATTTGCAGCTTAAAGTGGTGAAATATTATTCTTTTAAGTTAAAACTTTATTCTTTGTTTGCCAGCCAGGAATGTCCGAAAATCGTTGCCAGCAAAATGTTGCCAGCAAGAATAGATACTCTTGAATGTTTCAAACCCCTCTGAAAGTCCACCAAAACTAGTATATTCTCATATTTTAGCCATAATTTATAAAACAAATGGTTAATTAAATGCAATCATTGCATTCTATTAACCCTATTTCTTGAAATAAAGCAAAAAGAAAATTTTCATATTCATTCTATTCTGTGAAAATGCCAGCAAGTAAGATTTCCGAACCGAATTGATATTCACCGAATAAATCGCTGGGTACTCCTGACTTGAGCAATAAGGAAATAAGTTGTTTGAATCTAACTGAATCGCCTGAATATCGAATCCAGGACAACATGCTGTAATGAGTACATGTAATTTCATCAAACTAGAATTCTCCCTAAACCCTGATAATTTCAGCAAATGAACTCCATTAGATCTTCACACCCTTGATCATAGTGTGGCAACTCGCGCCTATAGATGACACAAGCAGACGATAATTTTACTCGATTACTCGATTATCGCTCACACTTTGAACGTCGTGCCGCAGACGACACCCAGGGTGTCGTGAAAATCGAGCCAAGTTGATGACATTTTGCAACTTCTAAAGTGGTTCAAAGAGTCGCCAGTATCGTTTGTAAGTTGTCACGTTGATTGCGTTTATTGGGCGTCAGTCGTTTTTGGTGAGCGATATTAAGGGACTCTGTTTGTTACACTGAGTGAGCATGGACTGATTTGGATTTCAGTTGTAATACATGTAAGAGTAAAAGAACGTTATCGATATGCAAAATACAAATCAAATTTAATGTTTACAATTGTTCTATAATATATGCTCTGGATCGTTATATATTCATTTGAACATTTAAGTGGGCTTGTCATTGAAATTCGTCATAACATTTTAATGTTTGGACAAACCCAGGATAGCGTCATTTCGAACTTCATTAATAAGATCGTTCCAATCAAAAATGGACGCATCACATTGCGGAAACAGTCGCATTCGTTTTAATCTCTCATGGCAAATGCATAAATGTTGAACGATACATGAATATATCAGGACATATCATAAAAGATAAACTCTAAACACTATGTACTAAATGCATTATTGTTTAACGATAAAAAAACATAAACAGAAACCATCAAACGATAAACGCATACACGATAAACGCATACGCCATGAACGTAAGCGCAAAACCCCAACGGAGAACGGTCGAACAGTTAGAACTACGCGCCATTGTAAGTATACTGATATCACATACAAAATCTGGTCTGTAGCAACGGAATGGGTTAATTCGCTAATTCGCCCACTGCAGATTATAGGAATGGGGGAGGTATTGGATATCACTCGTCCGTAGCAATAAACAGACGTACACATACTCAACGGGCATTTACACAAATATTTCCATAGCATCTCTCATCTCTTCAGGGAACAGCGTAAACAAACTGTCGATAAAACGCGATAATTAATCAAAACAAAACCCGATTGCATTATGAAGTGGATCAATTCCAAAATGAAAATGATACTCAGATTTGAGTTTTGAAATCAAGCTGCTGCAAGAAAAAAATGTGTTAGATTCTCCAGATGACAACGTTTTATTAACCAATAAAGTGAAAAAGTGACAAATATTGACTAGTTTTAAAAACTATGATTTGTCATCTTATTATTTCTTGTTTTATATTATCATTGTCTTTCTTCAGCTTACACATTTGCACAGATGAATGGAGAATTCGAAAACAACTATCAGCTAAAAATGCATAACCTCTAAAGTTTAAAATAAAAAAATGGTTGTTCATTTTGTTTTGAATAATCTTCCCTTTTGGTCATATCTTGCTCCATCTAGCACTTCTACGTAACTTACGGTAATATAACCAACAAATTTAGTGATAGCGTGTTCTGAACACTTATCTGTGTTTATTTGGGTGGATACATTAAACTTTCATAATTTATTGAAAGGAGACAAGATATGATGTTCATCAGTTTCTACACCTCCCATGT
>LQRL01123880.1:0-11189 GCA_001703475.1 Hydroides elegans
GGCGTAATCATGGATTCTATTTTGCGAACTGACAATAATAAACGCGGACACAAATTTGCAAGCAATTTCCTGGTTTTAGGTCCCCCGTGTGTGTTATAGGGAATTGTTGGAACTTTGGGGATACCAATTGTGTTACATATGATGGAAATTGTATATGACATGGGAACAATTAGCGATTGATTACATAAGGAAGAATAAAAAGGTTCATTAGAATGAGCAATTTAGAAATAAACAACTTTATGTAATGAGTAAATATAATTTTATATGAACTGCAAATAATAAACATCACATCACTCTATCAGCAGCTATTTCCATTAAGTCAATAAAGGCTCACATCATCACGCTCAAGATTTGGAGCAGCTCATATCATTAATTGATATTAGATTAAAACGGAAGCACCCTGGAACATCAATAGCATATTTGATCAGTTGAAAATACTAAAAACCACATTATTTGAGAAATTGTTCCACTTAAACCGTCAACCAGGAATCTAATCTTACTCGCATCGACAACATACAAATCACCAGCGACATTATCAACTCAGATCCGCCATCTTGATAAACCGGTCACCCCAAGACTGGTCAAGAGGAGGCCAAAATGACATTCAGTGACAAAATCCAAAGCGACATGAAATGTCCTAAAATGACAAGACATGACAAGGCATTTCAGATTATTTTATCGTTGCTGAGACTGAAATGCATTTGGTCTTGTGACCCATCGCTCCCAGGGGTTTCCGCTAATCCCTACGATCGATGTCCATTTACAATAAAATCTCCTTATTGCTGTCAAAAGGCTAAATGCTGGGGCCAAGCGGGAACAGAGACGGGCGAATGTCCAGTTTGGAACGTCTTTTAGGGTGAATAGGGGTGGGAGGTTGCTCGCTAAAGAGATAGAAATTGAGTTAAGGGGCCGCTAACCCAATTCACCCTTGTCATACATTATGATGTAAAATGAGTAGTGATGGCAAGAAATTATGTTTCTCATTAGCGGTCGGGAGAGGGACATTGCGGCGTTATAATTATGAAATAACATCCGAAATAACCAAGTATGTATTTTGCAGCATCATATATTTTCTATAAATTAATGAAATGATTTATAAGTGTAAACAGTTTGTTTGAAAATGATTACACTTCATGAATATTTTTATTATATTCATTGATAACAAATTATCACAATTTGCTTAGAATTTGCCTCTCTATTCATATCTAATCATGTCTAAACGACAATGATAAAGATCACAATAATAGAATGCGGTGTGCTAAGAGACGTCGAGAAAGTGGTATTAAGTAAACTTGCAAGGGTGCGTTTTGTACGTATAACTCACACTCAAAATTATCGCTGCCCATAGAATATCATGAATGATATTAACTCAACATTTTCTAGTTTTTTTTTCGGAATATGACACTCTTTAAGTGCAAGCGAAAAATTTAAAAAGCAACAGAAATTATATAATTAGAAATATACATGTATATTCAACTCGGTCAGTAAAGCTTATAATAAACTCAATTTATGTAACGTTTCACTGTCTGTGGCTAAGAATACACTCTCCATACCCGCGTTTCATAAAAATATATCTAACTTATCTAACTTAACGTATCAACATATAATTTTCACCAGTATCCCTCCCTCCATGTATTTTCAAGAAAATCATTTAAAAATGACCACTATGTGGACAACACAAATAATCGGATATTTGAACTTTATTACTCCACATCCGAAAGTCCAATCATGCAAACAAATGCCCAAAAGCCATGCATTATTGACTGCGAAATTCAAACCTCGACCATTTTCCCCATTAACTGTAAAAGCCATTATGATGCAACAATGACGTTATGGCATAACCGATGGAAAAAGTGACCATCTGACCATAATATTATTTAATCAGGTTGCAGCACATTTTTATTTGGTTTCCGCGCTGACCAAACAAGGGTTTTTTTGGAATTGACATTGATTTGGTAAACCTTTGCGCAGCAAAAAAGGGGTAAAATGATACATTATCGACTTTTGCCATTTAACACATATTGCGGCCGCTATTCTTCATATCATAATTATTGTATCTTAGTTTTATGAATTTCATTTTGGTCAAAACTGTTTTTTTTTTCATTTTTCTATATTTTGTTGTTGAAAATTAAAACTGTCTTCAAACACATTTTTATAATCATTAACAATAGCATAAGCGAGCTGACTAGTTCAAATGCTTTACTATATCGATATATCTATATAATTATTGACTCCAATTAAAAGTACAATTACACTTTTTACGACCTTTTCGCATGCGCAACAAGCGGATCCCAAGTGGACACCAATTACTAAATATGAATTCAGTCAATTAAGCCAGAATTAACTTCTGTATTAAGCTGGCACCATAAAAACAGTGAATATTTGATACAACTAAATTGCAAAGCGATAAAGAATCAGTTCATATTTGATGAGGGGGCTTTTGAGATACATTTCTTGGTGTTTGACCATAATGAAGCCTTTTCAAGCTAGAATTCAACATCACTCGTAAAAGTGTTTGTGCCGTTAAAAGGTTCACGCTTTTCGATTGTGTTTCCAACAAAAAGACAATAAAATATGATCAATAATTTGATCGTAAATTTGTAATAACTCTTGTTCTTATAGAATCCTATGATTTCCAATTCATCGTGAAATACGAGATGCAACATGCATTTTCGGCATCTTGATATAACAAATTATAATACAACGTAAATTAGAACCTTAATTATCATCAGTAATAACTACACGTACTCTAGATTTGATGTTATCGCATCAATTTATTTTCATTAGATTAAAAAAAAAACAGCTATTTTATATTAAGGTAAAAAAAAAACATCATTTAATGCGCACAAATCAAGACATCAAACTTCAGTTTTTCAAAAGCTCAATATGAAAATATATGATGAGTATATGAATTTATTGATTTAGGTAACATAATGAGGTAAACGATAAGGTATGCGAAAATTTCGATTGGAAATGGTAAAATCTTCTTTTGCCAATATCTCAAAATGGGAAAAAACCTATTCGTCTCTACGCCAAAAAATGGACGAAATGTATCAAAAAAGAATATTTGAGACCTGAGAGGTCAATATGAGGTGACGCTTAGAGGGTTTCATTGTCACACCGTCACCCCGTCACAACAGCCGCGGGGTGGATGTGACGCAATAGTGACGTAATGACAGCGTAACGCACAAACAAGGGGGCGTCCAAAATGTGAAAAAGACAAATGGGCTGGTATTCAAGAGAGGGGTATGGGTATGAAAAATAAGATTACTGGTGTTGTGATTGACTGTTTTTTATGCTTTAGATGCGAACATGGTATTCATTTTATGAAAGCTTTAATACATTAAGAAACGCTGCTTACATATGCATGTATCACTAAATACCAATATATTGTATGCTAATGATAACTTGATTTCATTTTTTTGAAAAGGAAATGAATCACTTCTTTTGAAGAATTGGTTTAAATACAGATTTTTTTTCAAATGCTACCTAATACTGTTAAACTGCGTTTTGATAATTGAATACGGACCCATTGGAACCAATATTGTCCACTGGAACCTATTCTTTAAACCGATATTTTATCCATTTTTTTGTTCAACCCATTTTTTCATTCATGCGCCCTAGGGGTCATCACCGCATCTCCTTTTTCACAAAAAAGATTGAAACACTTTTATCAAATAATATTGAATTAAGATATCGGAGGAATACAAAAAACCACACCGCGTCGTGACGTAACGCGGTTGTGTGTTGATGACGTAATGATATTATGCGTAGATGAGACCATCTGTTTTTATGCTGGCATTTTGACACGCTGTGAAAATTGCAATTTTATGCATGAATAGGGCGTTAAAGTATCAGATTATTCTTGTTTTCAAATGCGGGAGTTTTCTTGGAAGTTTTAGTTATTGAATTTCACACCTGTAGGGGGTGGTCAATGTGTGTGAAAATAGTTTCTAGCTGTGACAATTCTTGAAAACTGCATTTTTACGTAAACCGATCGACATTTTTGCAATGAATATATAGTAAAAATATAACTGGGTTCGAAAATTCGTTATAGTTTATTTTATTTTTGTCTATAAAATATTAATACAGATGGACAACTTCATAAAACTTATAGCATAAGATAAAAACTAAAACAGCTATAAAAATGTAATAAAAATCTACCCACAAAGGTCTTGCAATTTCAAAGAGTGGACAACCATTTTTTTTTCTATTTTCCCCCGACGCCAATACTAAGTTCCACCCTTTTTGGTCATTTTATTTCTTGTTTTGTTCTTTGCGCCGCTTTTATTCAGTGATTTGGTGATTTATTAGGCTTTTTATGACCTGGACTGTAATTCACTGTAATGGGTTTTCTTCTAAAACACAGCAATATATAGGGGCTGTTTTTTAAAATGCACAATCAATGGTCAAGCATAAGAAGTGGTAACTGAATCTATTTTAAACGCCTTCTTTAAAATTATCATGAATCCCAAAGAGCACTTATTAGGGATTGATGTACAAAAAACGTCGTTTTTTATTCGCTTGTGCGTCTCGTCAAATCATCTTTTACGTTACAGCGTGCTTAAATATGAAAAGATGAAGTCCTTAACTAATAAGAATAATAAGTTAATATGATATCTAAACCAAGCAAATGAATCGAATATTCTAAAACTTCCATGTCCAGGAAAATCCACACATCAAAATCATTTTACCAAAGCCAATCTTTTGTAAATGAAATCCCATTGAAAAGACTGATAAAAACAATAATAGTAAAAGGTATGAATAAAACTAATTCAAAACTAAAGTGTTATCTTTATGTCCTTAGTATTAATCAGTTAAACAACGGTAGCACTTGTTTCCCCTATGCTTTACGTTTTTAGACGTTTTTTTTAAACGTTTTGGTAACGTCTATCGACTCCCGAGCTGCATTGGTCAACACCAAGAAAGGGACTGGTCATTTATCTAATAAAGAATAATGGATATAAATGTCTCCCATGCATACCGCTTGACCCCATAAAACATGTTTCAACGAAGATTTATTTTTTTAAAAGAGAAAATTTGATCTTGTTGATTGTAGCGAAATCGTGCAATTTAAAAAGGGGGGAATTTTTGGAGTCACCATAATTGTTGTTTTCTCAAAGCTCTTAATGCTAGGATTTCTTTAATAAGATTTACTGGTGATTCTTCTCTTAACTGTTTTTCTTAATAGTTTCTTTGCAATAATCTATTAAGAATAAGAATAAAACATACATTAATAATATTTAAGAAGCACAGTTTAAAGACCAATTTAAATACAAATTGTGCTAATCATTTAATTGATTTAGTTTGTAGTTGTGTAATGCAAAGGCATTTACATTCTGGCATTTACATTATCACATCATGTTCTTTTATTCATTATGTAAGAGAATACATGCGTGCGGAGCTGATCCCTCCTTTCTCATTTGAAGGTATGCAATCGTTTATAAATGTTTATGCACTGTCACCATTCATTATTCTTTATTGAGAAAAAAACACAAAATAATCAAGTTAGAAATATTATATAGATGATTCACCATTTACAGTAAAAACTAAATGCATAGGCCTATACCGAAGGATGCGGTCAATTAAAAAAAAATAGAAAAAAATAGTTTTACCTTATCCCCGCACTATATTTCGTCTCCATACACTGTAACATCTCCATAGTAACAGGACTGTCAATCAATTAATCATCAATTACGCATGACGTGTCAATCATTCTGGGTCCAATTGCAATCAGGCATCGCATATCTGACTGTCTCAGAGATATACTGTTTGTGATTGTCTTAATCCTTTTGTCACTCTGTATAGCTAAGCATTTAAAAGTAGCATATCGATATAACATCAATATAAGTAATTTGTGATATCCGTACTGTGCCTCCAAAAACTAATATATCGAATTCACATATTTTGATCGCGTCTATATACCATTGTTTGCGTCTACCGGTGTCTTTCTATTTCCGTTGTGAGTGCTTAAAATTAGCACCTATTATATTTATATTTGCAGGAAAAAACAAACAATCTGCCCTTTAACACGTTGTAATTGCTGGTCTTTAGGGGTTGTTGAGTGTTTTAATTATACAACAAAAATTGATTATAGTTTTATTTCCTTGGAACCCGCTGGGATAGGTATCACAAATGAGCACCGAAGTCCTTCTATGGTGCACAATAGCTCGTTCTTAGAACTATTGTTATTGGCGATAATTTCCTGATTTGTTTTGTTTTTGCACCTTAAAATTTTATTTGCATCTTGTTTATTTCCCTTTTTGTTCCGGTGCTTTATTGAAAATTATATATTTAGTTTCAAATAAGTGAATTCAAGGAAATGATTTAATAGTGTTCACGCGCAAAGTGTTTTGACAAAAAATGTTCGATTTATCCTTTGATCACATTGAAAAATATATAGAATCTTATTTAATCCTCATTCCGGTAGTTATTTTCGCAATGCGCCTGGACATTCTATACACAGATGATGTTATCTTTTTAAAACACGATATTTGCAGTTTTTGTTTGAAACATAAACGCCCCTGCAAATCGGTGAGCTTAGCACAAAACGGTTCCACTATTTTTTTCTCCAGAGGGGCCGGCCCGCAAGACTGACCAGTACAAAAAAACAAACAACCAACTCCAGCAAAAACAACCAGAAATCGCCGCCTTCTTTTTTACTCCTCAATCCCGTGTATACTCCGCAGCATAAACTACATTTTAGGGGCCTTTGCCTATTTTCGTTGTTGTTTATACGATCGTATTTCGCCGCATTTTTTTTCACACACACCAAATAATACAGTTCCTATTCTTTTTTGTTGCTCTTTTTTGCTTGCTCTGGCACTGTGAGACCTTGAGTGGTCAAGCGGTCAATGTATTTACTCAACTGCAGAGTCCAGTCGCCGCCGCGAGAGAGCAATATAGGTGGGAGGGAGAGTCGCCGATAAAACTATTCCACATCTGAAACACTTTCGCGGACACCTTGTATTTTGCCGATTTCACTTCATATTCATTCAAAATTATAATCCATATAAAGCAATTGACGGTGTTGGTCAGTTATCATTTTTTTTGCATTCCACAAAAAAAAACTCTCATATCTCACAGTTTCTTTTATTTGCTTTCAACTGCTATTTCATAAAAAGGGCAATCCATATAACACATTTAAACACACTGTTGGTCAGTTATTATGTTTTTGTCCTATATGTCCAGTACGCCCGACTGGTCAATCCCTTGCTCCACTTTTTTATCTCGTCATTTTCAGTACCAGCGGCTGATAACTAGGGCTTCTGGGTTTCTCTGCAGAATGTCCAGTGCCGATGTCTTTTTCTCCCCTCTGGTTTTTCTCTCCCACATCTCGTTCTCCCTCTCTCGCTCTCCCCCTCTCCGCCTCCGCCTCCTCAAAAACTGACCACTAGCCCCCTTCGTGTGAACTGGCCAGCAATGTAATGGACTAGGGCGCCCCCTTTCGGGTAAAAGAGATGCGCGCGCAAAGGGGTGCTATAAAGATGCCATCGCGGTTAAGTATATGCATGTATTTCTAGAATATTGAGGATTTAAATGAAATAGGGATACAATCGGGAGATGTGATATTGTTGATTTAGAAGTTTACATCAACCAAATTTTAATCAACTATTAAACACATGATGCCACTTTTGCTTGATTAAACGACAATGAGATAATTTTGGCTATGTAAGCGTCTTATGTTCTATGTTACTTGTTTATTATAAGATAATTATCTGTTATTATTTGCTACATATTTTGTAGGTTTATTCCTTTTCTAGAAACATATTTTGTGACAAAATACGGGGAAAATATATAAAGACGAATTAGAGAAAATAAGACGGACTTCCAAAAAAATACTTTACTATTACATACAGATAATGATGTGAAATCCTTAATAACCTATAGCCACAAAAAAGTTCAAACTCATAATGTATTTTTGTAATCTGAAAATCGATTCATTGTGCATTTTGCAACGTTTTCTCATCATGTTTTCTTTACATGAGTGTCCCTTATCATCAGCAATTTTAGGGTGGAACACTAGTACCTGGACTTAGTGTGCGTCTTTTAATCTTTCTTTCTCATAATTTTTCCTAACAATTAAATAATCCAGATGATTGTTCCTTTAGGGTCACCCCTAGGTCACATTCTGACCCCCTCTCTTCTCAACTCCCACCCTCGCTAATTGCATCATTTGGGCTTTTTATCATTAGCAGAAGACTGCGGCCCTTGACATAATGATGAGTAAAAGACCCCTGCTCCCCCCAAAAACCCGACTCTCTCACACTCATGGCAAAACAAGCTGTTTTATGTTTGTTGCAAAATGAGAAATCCTGAGAGACGTGACCGACTGACCAACGGCATTAGTGGCATAGAAACCCACTTTATTAAAAGGCCATTAAGCACTTAAAAAAAAACAATCCGTTCTATGTTCTCTTATATTATGATGTTGAAATCCTGTGAAATCCTGAGAGATTTGGAGCAACTGACCAACGGAACTTGTGTCATAAAAACCCACTCCTTCAAGTCCAATAGGGTCAGGCCACATTGGGAGTTTTAACTTGCTTTTTTTCCTTACATACCCTGGTGACCCATGTATTTCATATAAGACAAAAAAGGTGACTTACTTTTACAAATCAAAGAGCGTTTGGGTAACGTTTTGAGTGTTCTGTCAGAAATACATTGGAAAACAAGGTTTATTAGGAAAACAGTAAGGCAAAGCCTCCAATATGGCCAGGCTTTATTTTTCAAGCAAACTGTTTTATCCCTTAATGTTAAATCCTGAGAGACGTGACCGACTGACCAACGGCATTAGTGGCATAGAAACCCACTTTATCAAAAGTCCATCAATATTTTTTAATAACAATCTGCTCTAAATGTTTCTATCTCTTAATGTTCGAAACACCAGGAATCTTCAGAGACAAAAGCAACTTACTATTCTAAGGCATGGCGGCATATAAACTCACTCTTTCAAAAGTCCATTAATATTTTTTTCTGAAACAATCTGTTCTATGTCTTCATATCTCATGAACCTGAGGGAATCCTGAGAGACATAAGCAACTGACCCTTCAGGGCGGCTGTGGCATAGAAACCCACTTTATCAAAAGTCCATTAAATCGTGTTTTGGAACAATCTGTTCTACATGTATGTGTTCATATCTCATGAACCTGAGAGAATCCTGAGAGACATAAACAACTGACCCTTCAGTGCGGCTGTGGCATAGAAACCCACTTTATCAAAAGTCCATTAAATCGTTTTTGTACGGCGATGCTAAATGCGTTCCAGATTTCGTTCACAATGTTTGTTTGTAGATAACGATTAAGGTACAGTCTCGGGAAACAAGTCTGAAATTAGACCGCGAATCTAGTTGCGAACCCATATCAATTAAACAAAGACATGAGCAGATTTTTGGAACCATTTCCAGGTCAGTCCAGAAAACCGAATGGTCAGTATTCTGTGATAAGAAAAAAGGCATCTGACCATTCTTGTTATCAAAGTGTCATGTTTCTCTTGAGTGGTTGATGGTGGGAAAAACCTGTTTTTCTTCAATCTAAAATAGCACGGGACTGTGTTACATGGAAATAATAAACAAAAAGCTTAAGTTTCTCTGTCGGCCAGTCGCGCTGTTGTGGATGCTAATGAGAAGTCATTATTTTTGGTCTAGAATCCATGCACGTTTTGTGGTGGGATTCTCTTAAATATATCTAATGCCGCGTTCAGGCAAAAAACGTAAATAGTGCAAAAAAGTGCGCTTTATGCATGAACGGAAGGGATAAGTTGCTATGTTTTTATACAAAAATGCCTTACAAGCTTTCGGTGTTCCAACATTAATTTGCGCGCTTTTTCGTTTGCGTGAACGTGGCCTTACTCATCATCATTCGTGCACTCGCTCTTTTAATCGTTGCTAATAAGTTCTTTAAAAGTTAATAGCTATCAAAGTTGGACATCGGTAACGTAACCCTTTATCACTGTCTTGATTCATAGGTTTATTCAAAGCATATTCCTATCTAAATTTAAATACTTGCATCTTTAACGTAGCCGTTAACGACATGTTAAGTTTGCTGCAATTAAACGAGGTTGACCATTGTTTTAATGTCGAGGCATCTTTAGTCCGGAGTCTTTGTACTTTATTTCGTTATAGGAATGGCATTATGACATGACCATAATTAAAGTAATATTGAATGCTCATAAAACATTTCTGTTGTGATCAAATGAAAAGGTTTTAGAATAACTCTCTTTCATCGCTAGTTGGGAATAATGATACATGCGTAAAGCAAATTTAAATATATATCGTTATAAAATGACATCATGTATTATTATGCATTATAACGACAACGAATCCAGTTAAATGATCATATTTTACAAAGTTCTGCAAATATCATAAGGGTGAGGTAACACTTATTTTAATTTGCTAAAACATGTTATTGTTTTTGAATTGTGAAAGCGATATTTCAGGGAAAGCAACTTAAAACTGTTATGGACTAAAACACCTTTTAATGATTTTATATGACCTTTTTGAAATGTCACGATGAAAAATGAACTGTATAGATCGTATGCAAGAATCACCAAATACAATCATGTTTTGGTTTTTAAACAGGAACTAAAAAGAATGGATGCGTTTGAGAAAACAAGGTATTTTAGTGCACGTATTGCTTAAAAAATTATCAGGAAATGATTTGTATGTTTGATATCAATAAACCCCTCTAATCTAAACGTTTGAAAACATAAAACTATGATATAGACTCGAAAATGACTTCATAAAGTAATCCATACAGGTTTTCAACAAGACAAGATAGCTACTGTAAAAACATTGGTTCTTAGCATACATTTACTGGCACATATCACTCAGCACTCATTATATGTGTATTTGGCATTTGGTTAAGATAATACGCTTTGGCATACTATTTATTTAAAAATCGGACGCAAATTAACGTTAATTTCTAAATATTATACGCATTTTGTTCTAGAAAGATTTAGCCCTAAAATCTGGGTACATATATTAATTGGGTCGTATCTATTCGGAACAATACGGTATTTAAAAAAAATCTTAGCGTAGTTAAAGATGGTGTCCATGTGACATAAAACATCGGCATAAAGCAGGGAGAATCCCAAGTTAACACAACACAGCCAGGCGCGGATCCAGAAAATATTGAACCTCGGGGCTCAACCGTATAAATTATCAGGCTGAACCGGGGGGGGGGGGGGGG
>LQRL01123883.1:4025-14387 GCA_001703475.1 Hydroides elegans
CATTCAAATGACGAATGAATAATACATACTGCTAATTTGAAGTTTTTGATTTCATCTTCGAGCTGATGCACCTTCCGTTCCTTATCTGCCACGATCACTTTCAACTGCTCCACTAGGTTAGTATCAACCTAAAAATAGACATTAAGCAATCCGAATCGCTTCACATAGAGATAATGTCCTTTGTACGTCAATTGCTATACTATTAAACGATTTATATATTGTTTACTTACACTGATAGTTTTGTTGAATGATCTAATTATGTAAACAAAGTTATGGACAGTTATGCTTGATACGCTCTGTTGTAAAATCGCAAAACATTACAAAATTTGTATCCTGGTATTTTACACCACCAATTATAATGCCTTGAAACACTGCAATGTATCACTGCCCAGTACCAAGTACCCTAAATTTAGCCCCTAAATAAAGTTAAACTACATGGAGAAACTAACCTGAGATTTGGATACAACATGGCGGCGTTGTTGCTCTGTCTGCGCCTCTAATTCAGATTGTTTCTTCTCGCCTTCCTGCATCGCGTTCTTTAATTGGGCAATCTGCTTCTGTAATGGATGATATGAATGTGTAGCGACTTTTATCTTTTAGTTAGGGCCATATGAAAACTGTCAGCACATTTGAAATAGACAACTAGCATTTTAAAGCTTTTACTTTTATCATTCACTTATAATGTTCATGTTTGACAAAAAGTTTGAATGAAATGCTAAGCATAAGCATTTTAAAGCTTTTACTTTTATCATTCACTTATAATGTTCATGTTTGACAAAAAGTTTGAATGAAATGCTAAGCATACATGGCTTCGACCATTAAATTCACAGAAAATATAAATATGTTTCGTCTTAGACATACACGGCCAGTAAAAACACATATATGATGGTTTAATATCGTTTTTTTCACAACAGCAAATCATTTAGGCTCGTAGCAATTCCATAAACATACAAAATCATAATTAATATATTGACTTACGAAAAGTGCTTCAATGAGTTCGTCATCGTGTTTCCCTTTATCGAGCAGCGTCGACATCTGTGCTTTGTTCGCCTTGTTCTCATTCGCCAACACTTTGTTCCTTATAAAAACATCCAGATAATTTTATTGAAATAGTTCAATGATCACAGACACTTATTTTATTTTATCAAATTCAAATAGCATACAGGAATCTCAAAATAATTCCATTAATTAGATATTTGAAAAAAAAATGATGAAAGAATTCAAGGATTTAGTGTACCCGGTATCCAATATGGAATAGTTTTTGTATAAACATAACAAATGTCACCAACCTTGCTTTTGCTGCATCCAGCTTTTGCTTCAATGAGTCATGATCTGCCTCCAGAGCTTTCATTTCTTGTGCTAATCGCTATAAAAAAAACATGTTAGACCTACATGACAAAAGCTTCGTTTTAGAAAAATTGAAAGCTGAACGAAAAACACTGGCCGAAAATTGAGGTAGTTTACACAACTGATTATATTTTTATCCACAAAATGTTTAAAAGCAATCGAAGAAATGCGTTCTCATTTCAAAACTAGGAATGTGATCTATAATAGGCAAGATAAATATTTCAGGTTATCTATGCCAATAATCGGGTGTACATTATAATAACGCTAGTATTATTTCTAGGAACAAAATATAGCATCTCAGATAGATTTCCCCACCTCCTGTTGTTCTTTCTTTTCCTTCTCGATTTTTCTCAACTGTTCCTTGTGCCTATTGACCGCGTGACTGCGCACCGAAGCGGAACCACCCATGAATTCGGTCTCAAGATCATCGACGTCATTCTCGTGAGTACGCATGCGCGGACGGGCTGATTGCGTCACAGAATGGGATTCCGACTTGAGCTCGTTCACCTGAAATGAAGAACATACAGTGCGATGATGAGAGCTTGGACTTGTTTATTTACCGGTATTAAACAGTGTAGGGGGTATTTTTTATTAAAAGGCTATTGCCGGAGGCATATGGGAACTGTTTAAAGCGACAAAGCGACTGTGCACTAGCTGAAGTGAATCCGCCCATGAATTCGGTCTCAAGATCATCGACGTCATTATCGTTATTACGCATGCGCGGCCGAGCTGATTGCGTCACAGAATGGGATTCCGACTTGAGCTCGTTCACCTGAAATGAAGAACATACAGTGCGATGATGAGAGCTTGGACTTGTTTATTTACCGGTATTAAACAGTGTAGGGGGTATTTTTTTATTAAAAGGCTATTCCCGGAGGTTTATGGGAACTTTTTAAAGCGATAAAGCGACTGTGCACTTGCTGAAGTGAATCCGCCCATGAATTCGGTCTCAAGATCATCGACGTCATTATCGTGAGTACGCATCCGCGGACGGGCTGATTGTGTCACTGAGTGGGATTCTGACTTGAGCTTGTTTACCTGAGAAAATAGGGTTATTGGCGAAGTAACGATTTTTTCCATTGTCTTAACGAATCGATTGAGTCACCGAATGGGGTTCTGATTGGCCCTTTTTCAAGAGAATTAACGTTAAAATTGAGTTTGTTTGGTAACTATGTACCAAACTTGGCTATTTTTAATTTATTATATACAAATTGTTATCAAAAAGATAAATTGGGGGTGTATATATTCCAAGGGTTGGGTTCGCTTTGTAGTTTTATGTATGCACTATATTTACAGTCTCAATATAAGATATCAAATAATGGACACGGAAAACAGTTAAGATGGCCTAAAAAAATCAAACCATCAAGGTACCTTTTTCTGCAAAGCGGTAATCTGTTGTGCACGACCCCGCCATCCACTGGCTGCATTTAGAAGTTGCTGATAGTTGGTGCCTTCTCCGACTTCCTGTTCAACAACCTGTGGTAAAAGATAAAGAATACAGAGCTAGTTATTATAATATATAGTTATTTGTGATACAATACATGCGTTTATGAAAATAATTAATAGCATGCGATTTGTTTAAACTTTATTAGAAAAAGATGTGTCGGTTTAATGAATATGTCTATTTCCATTGAAAACTCTTTGAACTTCTCACCTTCTCGAGCAAATGTGGCAATATAGCTATAAGCTATTCATGCTTTAAAAGATTGAAGTGTTTTATCCGTCTACTCGAAGTACAAACTGGTACATCTCGGATAACCAATTTTGACAAAGCCACATATATATGTGTGTTTAACTGTATTTGTATCCATAACAATATTTAAGTTGTATGCTCTGACGAAGACCAAAATAACTTGTCTACAGTAGCTTACTTTCTGGGCCATGTTGAGCTCCTTGCGAAGCGTACTGCACTGGTTTCTGTACTCGGATACTTTGAGTTCTGCTTGCTTCAATTTATCTTGAAGCTGTTTTGTTTCAGGATCAGACATCTATCAAAAAGAAAAGAAAATATAAGGTTATTTTATGTTATGCTATTACAATAAGGAACATTAACTTGTTTATTTAGTATTGTGATGAGGTCAAAACAATTACTTACTCCTCCTGACAGGATAATAGCAGTACTACGTTTTGCTCACGTAAGCAACAGCCAGAAATGTTTGACAAATTTGACGGATATATAAGCACAATATATTGTTTTTGTTTTCACAAAGAAAAAGTTTGAAATCGACAGTTTAAAAATAATGCAAAAAAAAAAAAGATTTTAAAACATGTTCTTACCAGTTCTGTATTCTCGGTCACGGTTCGTAAGGATTTAGCAGATGGCGGCACTGTCTTCCGGCCAGTAGATACACGACTCACTTTTCCTTCGGAGTTTTCTGATCGAGACATCTCTATGCGAGCTTGTTGTAACTGATATACAAGGTGATAGTGAGAAAAGGTGTTGGACATATGAAAATGTGTAAAAAACATAGCAACTTCTATTGCTATTTGATATAAAACAAAGTCAAATTGTTATATAATTTTCAAATTTTCTTATTCGGTTTATATTCAATAACAAACAAAATCTGATATCTTAAACTCATCAATCCTAAAATGTATATGAAGTTACCGATATAAATCGTTTATAGTGATAACTGACGCAAATAACTTTAATAAGCTATATAACTGTAAACAAATCGATACTGTAAATATCAAAGATCATACATTTCATCAATATGATTTTTGTTATATCAAATATTTCATTTGAGATAACACACCTCTGTTTCAAGGTCCAGACAGCGTTTAGTTGCTTGTTTCGCCTTTGTGCGTTCTTTCTCACATTCTGACGTCAATTCTCTTAACTAGAATCATAAAAATATAGCAAATGATATGACTCTAGTAGGTAACTACTTTTGGATAATGCTAAATGGGAATTCCCAGGATATCATTATAAACGATAGAAAAGTGAACATAAACAAGTCAAATGTATCAAATGCAAGTTTGTCTGTTATAAAACTGTAAAAAACTCATTTGAAATGAAATGTAAATTGAACAACTGGAACATTAATTGATGATGATTTCAAACCTTTTTAGACAGCTCAACAATTTTCAAAGCAGCTGTGTCATTTGTAACTCCGCCTGAAAAGATAGAGTAAATTCACAAAAAAAAAAGATTAATGATAACAAAATTGATATATTGCATGAGCAAATACACAATGGAATCGTTAATAACATAAAACACTCAATTCCATATTTGGGCAAAAATATGTTAAAAAATTATGAATAATACGTTTTGCCAAGCATGCACCGCGTGGCATTTAATTCACAAAAAAATGAAATTCGGACAATTGATTAGACCACGGAGTTGGGGGGCAATATTGAGAAACAAATCTATCTAACGATTATAATTTTACATGATTTACACAATTAAAGATTATAAAATATATGAAACCTTATAAAAATGTGTCAAAATAACAAAATATTGTTTTATCAATAGGCTAACTTATTACTTACCAACCAAAGATGCCTTATCCTCTTCCCTCTTTTTTCTTAACTGTCTCAATTCCAGATCGCGTTCACTTAGCAGTTTATATAGTCTCCCCGTCTCATCTTTCATTTCCTAAAATAAGCATGCAGATTGTTTAAGAAGATTATTCGAATATCTTAATTTATCATTTATTAGATTGAACGAACACGATTTTCTTGAAGACGAGTTTATATTGGTTTCGATTAACGCACACATGAAAACGTCAACATCATCATAGTTTTCTATCTTCACATACCCGGTATGTGACTCTTATGCGCAAGTTAAACATTAACGTGTATGAATACCCACGTGAATATTTTAAAGAATATATATTTGTTAAGGTACCGTCTTTTTCCTCTCTTTAAACAGAAAAAAAATGTTTACCCTGATCTGGTCTTGGAGATGTTGAGTTAGTTCTTCTGAGTACATGGATCCGCTCGGAAGAGGGTCCGCGAGCTTTAAAAGAACCAAAATTATCAATGGTATCGATGTTATATCATATATTCAATTCACGTATTCAGTACTGTTTACGATAAGACGTATGAAAGGTAACAGCGTGTGGCATAAGGGTCAAAACTCTCTTTCTATTTCGAGTGTAAATCAAAATTACCGAGGCATAACCTATACAAAACGCACTCTCAAAGTTTCATGACTCAAACGCTCACTCAAAGAGATTGGTCTACCATCGTAACAGAATAGGCGAATCTACAGTAGGCTTGCAATCTTTCACAAAGTGACAAACGAGCTTGTATCGAAAATCCAAGCAGATGCATACCTGAGACCAATAGAAAACAAACACCAGATAAAACCAACAATGTTTAGTGGATATATTAGTAGAACAGCTAGTCTCAAATCGATCTAGTAATTATTCAAAGTTTTTTTTTTGATACTCAAGCTAAGTGTGAACAGTATAAAAACTCTTTTTTAGAAGGATATATGACTGGAACGCTTTGGATAATAATGTAGTGAATGAGGTAAAAAATTAACCTTTCAAAAAATCCTTAAAACACATGTTTGAGTAATTAAAACGCACATCTCACCGACCGACATTTAAATGTCCTAATGGGATTCTATGTCGCATCACAACAAATACAGATAATTGAGGCACCTTCTAAAAATAAATCGATGTAGAAATCGAATCCACCTAGGCAGATTTTATGTAACCTCGATAAATACCATGGCAAAATCGAATCTACCTATGCAGAATATAGGTATCCTAAAAATAACCGATGCAGAATTTTGGCTTAAGCTACACACTGCAGGCAACATAAATTCTTCATTAAAATCGGTAATTTAACTTTTTTCGTTTCATCAAACTGATTGAAAGTTGAGAAAAAAACAAGGAGGCATATTTCAAAATGATTTAATCATCTTATAGTTTGATTATTTCATAATATCATTTTTTGTTCTACCTTCAAATCTAGGTCATCCTCTATTCCAAATGCCCGACTCGTCTTAGATTCTGGGCGAGTCGCTGGTTGTTTCTCATCCTTCTGTTGTTTCCTCCGCAACAGTTTCTCTTGTTTTTGTTTTTGTAATTTGTCAAATTGCTCTTTAAGTGCTTTATTTTCAATATTTGACGCCATATTTTGGCAAGTTAACTGCCTCGCTTCTTCCAAATTTAAAAGTGAGCGATAATATAAGTCACATTGGAATATTAACAAATCTGTTTTGATAGAGTGTATCTATTATGATGAATACAATTGTCTTAAAACTAATGCTTCAATTTATGTAATATTTTTTCTTTCATATTTCTTATTCATTCACAATTTATGAAAATAAATTTTATACGGTGTTGGGAATGTAAACAAAATATTTTAGTTGTAACGTGCATTTTGATTGGCCTAAATAATAGCAGTTAGTTCATCTTTAAAATATACTTTATTGTTGGGATGTTATTCTAGCCAAAATCGGAAACATCAAAAGGTGACAATCAATTGTAATTTTAACCATATAGCTAATGTATTCTAACGCTCTTCATGCTACCTTCGTTATTATATTTAACATCCAAGTCACTATGATATTTATCCTGAAAACATATATATATATATATCTATATATTTATTTCATGCAGGGTTTCACGCAAGATGGCGATCAACTAGTGATTGCTTCCGCCTCCATAAGAGCCCGTGTATGAAAACGAACAGATGCCCATAAATTCTTTAAGTTACATAGTTGGATATAATTCTTTCAATATGACATTTGACATACCGTCATAGTCTAACCAAATATTTAATTGAATCTTGACATTATTTTCAATATTTAGTTTTGACAACCTAGTGGGCAATAGTAGACTAAAGTACAAATGTTATTTTTTTTTAAACAAAACATTCAAATATTTATTCGGGTGTCAAATATCATGGATACTATTGGTTATTAATTATAAGTTAGAAAATCCAATAGAAATGCAATAGTTTGATGGATAAAAACCCTGACATTTTGTTGTAATTGTTCACATCCGGGCTCTTTTCTTATTTTTGTCTGCCGGAAAGGCATTTTTTATCTGCCGGAAAGGCAGTTTAATAGGGGTTTGGTTAAAATTGATCAACATTTCCATCGAATTTGGAATTCAAACTTTCAGGATATAGCCTTAAAATAAAGAACTTAATATTTGTGGGAGCATTCGAATGGAATTGAAGTTTGAACCTAATTAAGAGCTGATCGAAAATTTTCCCATATATAAACTCTTAAAAACATTACATGACCGAAAGCAACCACTAGATTTAGATTTGCGTAATCGTGAAAGGGTGGATTGGTTTTATTCAAAACAATTGTTTCCATATTGAAGAGTTTGGGAAATTTTGAATTTTCTTTTGTTGTAATAGCCATACCTTCAAAATTTCAACCAATCGCATTGCTCATATGTGCCTTGTTTATCTATTTTTGATACTTGATCCATTTCTACACAACCTTTATAATGCCTTTGTCACACTACCTAATTATATATAGATTAACACTCGTTTGTATTTTCCGTATACTTATGCATATACCTTTAACTTGCGTTTGCATATCCATTAGCGTTCTTATTGTATCAACATGAGCATTTGGCTTTAGAATTATTCATGCGTTATGTGCAATGTATCAACACAATTATTATGAAACCCAACGGGATCATGAGGTCTTCTTAATGACATATGTTATAGCTTGAGGTATGGCTATTAACAACTCCAAACAACGTAAAACAAACATATACTTTGCTTACAAGTAGAGACAATTGTAAAGAAAACTCGGGTTGATGTTGACATAAATGAAAGGATGAATACATGGAAACCTAAATATTTATATTGAGGCACGATCATAGTCTTGTTAAAATGCAGTGTAAACACACATTTAGTGCGAATTAATGCAAACGTCGACATCAGCTATATTCAATCACATTCCATTCATCAAGTTACTTATTAGTAAAAATATAAAAATGTTTTCTTTTGAATTAAGCATTAAACTTACTTCAATCAAAATATCTTAGTAATACGATACATTTGTTAGTTTTTACCAGATTTTCAAATCAAAATTCCACCAAATTGCACAACACAATTAATAATGTGTTGATGGTATTTGTAATTATTAAGTAATAACCGTTACCTCGCAATAAACATTTTTTTGCATTTATTGGCTGAATACACGCATGAAGTCATTAGTTTTCCTCATATTTTATATGTCGCAAAATCTAAAAGAGTGCAGCTAACTTAAGAACACGTAAGACGTTCGTATTGATTCAATGTAAAATGTTTTTAAAATGTTTAACAAAATATGGGATTGGTTTACAAAACATGGATCGTCTATGTTTTGAAACGTTAATTATATAAATGAAAAACGAATATAATGAGTTTTTTTCTACATTTTCTTACTGAAATCATGCGGTGATTTTTAAGATAAAAAATCATTGCCTTTAAAATTGGACCATATTCAATGCTTATTTCTTTTATGTCTACAGGTAGTCACACCTAAGGGAATAAGTTAACTTTACACATAACTCCAAACTATGACATAGTCATCGAGACTCAACTTTCATATATTTGTATTAAACGGGGAGTATTATGATAAATAATTGATATGATAAGTGCATAACTATACATTCCATATGTCATTTGAAGAGAAAAAACAGGGTTGGTTTTGAAGCGAAATCATAAACGGTAAAAATGTATGAAAGACATGTAAATAAATCCGACATACATGTTCTCTCTCTCTCCAACCTGTTACCTTGTGTATACCTTACTAGAATGGTCGACACATGTACTATAGATAAATCTAGGAGTCTAGGCACCAGGCGAAAATTTTCAAAAGCATGCAGCTTTTTGAGCTGCTTCCTGCTCCGCTATAAGTGTCAGTTAAATATCGGCGAAACCCATGTGAACATATTCTATGTCGCAATGGGAATAATACAGACACTTTATGTTTTGAAGATATCTGAATATGAATGTGAATAATAATGTGACACGAATGTTGAATTTTTACGTATATGATTAAATTCGGAGATTATTCCTTGGAAGATTAAATAAGATATATTCAGCAGTATATAATCTTTAATTTGTCTATAGATTGGTCATCCAGAATATCGGTCCATATATTAGGTGTATCAATTATGTAGTTGTTACAAAAATAGTTTGTGTCTAATTATGCAGAAAGTCAGAAATTATGCACAAATAACCGGTAATTTCTTTATTTTAGGACAATTTCAAGAGTTATATTATAAGTAGTATTGAGTTGAATCTAGGGATAAAATAAGTACATTATTCGAGTAAGGCATATTATGTTAACGCGTTTTTCATAAATTCATTATGAAGTTATAAAGATTAAATTATGTTTGGGCAAATAAGATAGATCACGACATAAACCTAACATGATTTAATTAGGTGTAAAGATTCATTATTTCGTTAAAAACGAGAAAAGTTATTATTTCATTTAACTAATTCTGTATAATGATAATAAGACGCACATATATGCGCATCGTTTCTAAATGTTTGTTTTCATAGCTTATTAACTGGGAAAAAAACAAAGTATCGAACTTGAAATACAATGTGAACATTACTTCTCTGCTTACTTAATTAGTTGAATTTCGCTTGCTAGCTGACCAAGTCGAAATAACACACATTTATTTTACAGAACAACTATTTTAGCGCTTTTGTATCACATGATTTCCAGGCAACGAAAAAGATAAATGTTCTCCTAGCGAAGATCAACTTATATCAATCACAGATCAAGTCAATTTTCGTATAAGTATTTTTATTATCAACTCACTAACTTGAGTCAGATATTTTTTTTAATTAAAAAATCCCTATGTTATAAGATTAAGAAAAATATGCAGTTTTCGTCTTATGGTATCAATTGAAAAAACTAGTGCTTGCATGAAATTTATTAGAAAACTCAGATAAAACATAAATATGTTTCAAACACAGGACGGATTGACTTGAATTATTAAAAACAACATACAAAATATCATTAAATGGTAAAATCAAGCAACACGTCATTAACCTTCTCAAATGAGAATCAGTGTTGATTGGGTAAGTATA
>LQRL01123891.1:0-10319 GCA_001703475.1 Hydroides elegans
CGCTCGCGCCTTCGGCGCTCGCAATAATAAGTATAATGATTATCAAATCCAATTTGACGTGATAACGCGAAGTAAGAACTAGGAGTAGGCCTTAACTATTTAGTCTTGTCCGTCTGAAACTAGCAGAAATAATTAAACAAGAAATTTGACATACGTTTAACAACCCTTGACCCATGTCAGTTTCTTTGGGCCTAAGGTTGAACGGTAACGGAAATTATCTCGGCTATCAGGAACTAACTTCATAATCTTGAAGAAAAAACAGACTCTATTTCAGTTATGCGCTGATGGAGTTGTTTGTATATCAGAAATATAAATAAAAAATAAAAATATACCGAAACTTCGAAAATTATTCTTACACATATTTTTGTGTAATAATGTACTGATGTTGTCTCAGGGTAAAGTCGGCGATGCGGGGCAGGGTGTTCAATGATCACCATGTAGTTTGTAAAAAAAAATGATCTGATGGTCTAGCCCAAAGGATATGTTTTTCGTTCGTTTAGACTCCTAACAATGTTTAATGTACATTCGCAAAATAAATCTACCTGACCGGACGTTGTCGATTTTGTTAACCGACTGCCGTTAACGACGCTCGCGCTTCCGCGAATGACAATTTGAAGGTAACCAATGCTCAAGAATAAAAATTCATAATAAACCCACAGAGAAACTTGTTCGCGCCTTCGGCGCTCGCATGTTTTAAACGATTGCCAATTTTCCAGAGCAAATTCAGATTTGGCAGCGGGAGTGCCTTTTTGATTGAAGAGAGATTTGTGGTAAAGGTGCGCTCTTGCTTTGTTATAAGGATGTAAGCTTATGAGTTCCAACGTCATAAGTTCAAGTTAAGTTGTGAAAGCAACCTTTTGTATTTCGTCCCTTTCTATATACGAATATACATTGGCGCTATACGCTGGTCAAACTTCAGTAACTTGTTCAACTGAAAATCATTTAGAAGCTTTGTAAAAAAAAATAGGATGGGTTGGTTTGAAAACTTGAAATTATTTCTTCAACTATCTTTTAAATTGATTTCCGAATTCATTTTTTACTTTTTTTTGATCGTGCCTTCATCGCTTGCATCATGAACATTTTATATGATGTTTCCCTTGCTTTGATTTTAAGAAAATTGATGTTTTTTTTCTCTTTCCTTGCTCGACTCTTAAATAAATGTCTTGTTCGACCCTTATCTTAGAAAAATATATATTCGTGATGCAGAAGTGCACCTTAACAGTCGCATATGTGACCGTCGTTTCGTCCGCCCGAGTCTCGTTTGTGACGACACTCACGCTAGTGCGAATGACAATGGTTGGAAATCCACACAAAACGCTTTTATTTTTTCAATAGCCATAAAAATTGCTTTAAAGATATTGTTTTCAAATTGAATATCGCGCGCGAATGTCATTTTGCCCCGTGCGAGTGTTGTTTTGCTGACGGTCGCGCTTGTGCAACGGTCGATTTTAGGTAAGGTGCACCCCTGTATATTTATAATGAAAAACAAATTTCTTTTTTTTTTGTTTGAAATGATTAAATTTGGCCGTCTGAATCCTACTAAAATATGGTCAAAACAGCCATATCAGTATTGAAAATCCCAAAAGCTTTCAGGGGCGCTTACAGCGCCCTCCTTAAACCCCTAGCTGTAGCGATTTTTAACTCATAAGAAATTCCGCTATATTTTGCAAAGGCCACTCACATCCCTGTAATATGTATAATTTGAATTGACATTCTGTGCATACGGTATTTTCGAATTACAGGTGGTCTCGGCTTTACCCCCATGCAGATAGGCAACGCAATGGGCTTGTCCTCGATCCCGCTCGTCATCTTAACTGTGTTTCTATTTCCAATTTGCGAGCGCAAATTCGGGGCGAAAATGGTAAGAAATGAGGGAGTCGCACATCGAATAAATGTTTGTTGTTATTATAGGCTGTTGTGATATATCGAAATGTTATGATTTTAAAGATTAGATCTAGTCATTACTGCATTATAAACTATAACTTTCGTTGAATCGTCAACATTGTTCAAGTTTGATATAGAATTTAGTAAGCATTTCATACATATGTTTGTGATGAGAAGGTTAGATTAATGAAATCGTATATTTCTCTCCGAATCTACTTCAGACTTATGTATAGAGAGGGTATGACTGTTTCTCTGTTGCGCTTACTTCGGGGTACACTGGTAAAATGTTTTATGTGCTACATTTTTGAGATCCAGATACATTTTAGCTTTTCTTTCATCTAAATATTTCCTAATTTGTGTGCATTAAGATTATGCAAAAATATATCTACAGCATTTAAACTTGAAACAAATGTTAACAATTTTCCACGTTTGATTTGACCATCGCTTTTTTGAAAGAAATATTCGGGGGAATTCGCAATTTCAGAATGGCTTGGTTACAGAGCTACCTAAATCGCATGTTTTAATCTATATCAATTATCAACGGGATAGGGACTTGCTTATTCTCGTTTTAAAAATGTTTTTTTTTTCTATTAAAACACTTTGCGCTTCTCAGATGTTTGGTGTTGAAAGATCAATGAACCATGTTATCATGGATGCCTGGCTAAAATCCACATGTTACATATAAAGAAACGTAGATCAATGTATTTAAATTCCAAATTTATGGAGTATCATTGATTCAAAAAGGATGCGTCCTTCAGTGCTATTTCGCCAAAAATACTAACGTTTGAATATCGGTCTAAGATAGGTTTAAGCGATGTAGACATACATGTTTAACTGATACCTAAATTGTGATAGTACAAGCAGTAATGTAAATATACTGCATTGTTCTTGTGTTCATTTGGATTTAATTATTTTACTATTGTCACATTTTATTTTGGTCGTGAATTCAAAATAAATAATTAAAAAAAAACATTTTTTGAAAAAAAAAATCAAATATTGATGTTGTTCATAAATATGCCATGCTAGTTTAAAGTCAACTGTTTTGATTTGAACGGATACTAATGCAAATCTGGATTGTTGTTATAAATGTTATATCATCAAACTGTTCGTGAACGTTTGCACTTTAGGTAGTTAAAGTAACATTGAAACTGGTCTCCTGCTAATGTAATTCTAAGAAACATATTTAACTACATATAACTTCTTGTTTTGTTGCAGGTGTTCAACATTTTCGACATGTACCTGATTTTTATCGCTTCTACTCTACCTTCTCTCCGCGTTTTGCAATATAGCCAGTGAGTATTTGCTTACATATGTAAAGTCAATTAATATCATTGCTTTTCTTGGCTTTAAAAGTAGATAAAAATATAATTTTTTGAATTTATATTGGAATGTTTATGTTTAACATTTATAGATAAATATGAAATTTTAAAAAATTACATCTCCATCGAAGCAAGAATCATCTGTATAGTTTCAAATAATCGCTCATCATGAAATAGAAACTTTGTGAATAGTCAATAAAATCAGAGGAAAAATTGCTTTGAAAAAAATAATCTCGTCACTTAATGGAACAAGTTGCCAAATATCCTTAACATTCTTTTCCTCCCTTTCTTCCATTTTAGTAACAACCTATTCTGGGCGCTGCTCCTGGGCGCCATGGGTCTGCGTGGCATCTGCGCGACTACGTGCTTCTCGGCCAACGGCCTTCACATTAACGACTCGATGCCACTCATTTTGTTACATTGTTCCTCCATTTCTTCCTTTTCAGTAACAACCTATTCTGGGCTCTGCTCCTGAGCGCCATGGGTCTGCGTGGCATCTGCGCGACCACTTGCTTCTCGGCCAATGGCCTTCACATCAACAACTCGGTGCCACCTGCGCTCGCCGGAAGTGCCAACGGCATCGCCATGACCTTGACAGCCATAGGAAGGTCAGAGCTTTATAATTAGATTTCTTAGCTTAATGTGATGTGGTGACTTGAATTAAAGAATGGTCTGAAGTGTGTTTACAGTTTTCAATCAACTTAGGATATCATGATATCTGTTATTAGAAACAATATAAAGAGAAATTCAGTGATGTATTCAATTTATTTTTGAAGATGTTCTACCAAAAAGCGACATAAAGTATATTGAAGAGTTTGGTGTTGTGATGAGTTAAAAAAAAAAAAAAATCTGTGATAGTGAAATCTAATGTTTCATACTTTCAGCCTGTCTTTCATTTTAACAGAATGTTGGCACCCACAGTTGGAGGCAGTATATACGCATGGTCCATCACATCGGGCTCGAAGATCGGATTTCCGTTTGACCTAAACCTTGTGTTTATGGTCTTTGGCGTGTTTTTCCTCATTGGCAACATCATTTGTGCTCTGCTTCCTGAAATCGTCAACAAACAAACCTTGAAAGGTGTGACGAAACCGAAGCCATAACAAATCTTTCATTCAAAATAATCCATTTAAGTTTTTGAAGTTAGTGATGCAACGATTAAAAAAGTTAAGTGCATTTTCTTTAAATGGGTTTTCATTGTTAACAAACCTAGAATTTTTGAAAGAAAATTTGTGGGAATTTTACCGGTGTATTTTTTTTGGTGGAAACTATTAATGTATTAAATATGTTAATGTAAATACCGGTGTTTAATCGATATTGTTATTTGTAACCTATAAATGTCTAGATTACATGCAGATTCACGAGTGTTTCGCATAAAAATCGAAATTATCTTAAATACAATTGTCGGTTCACGTAAATATAAAATCATGCTAAAACATAAACCGTACAAGTGATATATGTGATATGACATTAACACTATAATTATTATTTAGTGAATGTTTAGGCATTGTAGCAAAATATGACACATGTTAGCCATTTGTTTTCTGTGATGAACATGAAAATGCGTTCGTCTAATTCATGGTGTCTCTTAAATATATGATTGTTCCTATATTACTATTTCAGAATCCCGTGTATGGTAATTGCATTTCTGTAGTGACTTCGTAAGAAACAAGACGAATGGCGATTGACGAGTTTTTTTCTGTTTATCTTGTTTGTTAATGCAACTCGGTCCGGTCCACAGGGTGTTCTTGTTTTAATTGTGATATTATAGATCCTCATCTTACGGATTACGCCTTCATAATACGACGAATCTTATTGATTTCTTTAAAAGAAAATTTCTTCAAAAGTAATTTTGGTGCATTCCTAAAATTCATGCAGCGATATTATTTTTCTCAATAAGTCCGTATACCTATTTTGTCTTTCACCGGCTGAACCGAATTTCCTGACCATCCTTAATCGATGACAACCTTGAACTTATGAAATACGTGAATTTATTTAACTGAATTGAGCGATTCTAGATTAATGACATACAATGTATACATATAACATTGCTATAGTAACAAAGTTTGATAAAAAAGGGACCATATTATTTTTTTGTGATAAGTGGTATTCCAGTTCCTGTATCGTCGCTGTTCCCGCAACAGTTTACATATTTATTGATCTGAAAAACGTTCTTTGTCTTTCAAATGACAATCAGTGTTATTTGTAACATTTTTTTTTTCAATTAATGGAGGCCAAACAACATTTTGAAAGCATATCCGATGGGTATATTGTAATCACTTATTAAAACCATTAATTGTATTGTATGACAACAAAAGTACCTGTGAATGTTAACAACTAGGAATTTTGTAAAGGGGTCAACAATAGTTATTACAGCTTTGACTTGCAATGTGTGACAAAATATTTCTATAACCGAAATATTAAGTTTTTGTTAGATTTCTCGAGTCAGTAATTTGCTATATATACCGTTTTATAACGGTTTAAAAGTATTCTTCGTAGTATATTATCATATTTTATTTAAAAAAAACAGCAATTTAAGTAAGACATGCATTTGGCTATGTATATACTGCCGTGTAATTTAGTGTAGAATAAGGTTAACTTAATTTAGTTTTTTTTCCGACGCGTATTTCAGTATTTCTCAGTATTTCTCTATTTCAGCTATCTCTTCTGTGTCGAATTACGCTGTATGTAAATTGAACACTCGTCTAATAGTGGGTTGAGTTTGTATTATGTGACATTGGGTTTCGATAAATATATCACTCTATTTATATTTGATTTCACAGGTGTTCACGTTTATTTTCTTGATATATATTTTGCGATCATATATTTTACGTATAAGTATATGTATCAAAAAAATGAACTATACCTTTTTTGATGTTTTTTTTTCTTGGATTTTATTTTTTTCGGGAAAAGGAATTGCAATGTCATCCATTATGACACAAGAATAGTCAGCAAAATTACTGATTGGCGTACATACCTATTTATTAAAGGAATTGCCCAGTTTGTTTGTCATTTATTTATTAACAAATACCGACACTGCATATTATAACAAATATCATACCTTTAAAAAAAATCATCTAAAATGAAAATATTCAAATAACAACTAGATTCTGTACCGACATCAAAACAATTATTTCAGCTTCTTCACTGGTAAAATTAATAGTACACTTTATATGTTGAGCGGAGTACATGAACGTTAGATTCCATTATTTATTTTCGAAAAAAAAAAACAGTTTTACTTGACAGATACACACTGACTGTAAGCCAATCAATGTAATATTTTCGGGCACTCTGTACCCGTGGACAGAATCGGTTTCAGTAACATTCCTGAAAGAACTTTCACTGAAAAAAAGTGAACATGTAACCATGTTCGGGGACACTGTTCTTTAAGAAAGGTTGATGTTCATATTCGTAACAGTGCCCGGTTACAGAGATCTAATTAGACTTAAGTTAATTGTCACAGAAATACTGAAATTATGCTCAAATAAATGAGATTTAAAAAGTGTCGACCAGCAACAATAACAATATAACAACTTCAAAACAATGTTCTCATATTTTGTCCATAGTTTCGTAAACATAAATACTTTTAAAAGATTACTGGCCATAAATTGAAAATACAATCATGTTTCTTTTTGTTCTCGCATCATCTTTGAGAAATATTTATATATTCCAAAAAAATTGCTCTTTGCCTTAAACTCCATTCCCAAGTACCAGACTACATGGTCAAATATTTCATATTGTTATGGCACTTAAAATGTTGACGCTATTACCTTTGCTAGTGTTCAATAGGCTTTAACTCAATCTGTTGTTTTTGCTTAAGCAAGGGCCAATATTATATCGTGACAATGTTCTAAATAGCAAAACCATAAGTAACCATGATACCAAACACCAACAATTGAACATGATCAATACTGCACTAACAACATGTAATTGAAAACAGCAAATGAATATGTAGAACTGCAGTGCATTGAACTTCAGCTGCTAAAATTGAGCAACACCACATGACAATCTCCATTTCACATTGACGCCAAGGATTTCAAATTATCACCCGCCGTTGGGTAGTCAGGCACAAAGTGAAGCGCACGTTGGAAACAGACCCTAGCAACGGTCTTGTCGCCAAGCATTCGAAACACGTAGCCCACAAGCGAGAAGCAAAGGGCCTTCATGCGCTCAAGACCGAAGCACTCGGTGTAGTAGGAGTCGAAATGACACAGTTCCGTCTCTTGTTTGAGTTCGTTCGCTGTTCGGGTTGTGGTCGGGTCGTCAAGTCGATGCAGGCATATCGTCTATAAAAAAGATAGATCTTTAAAATGAACTTTTTTTTCGGCTTGAATGCTTAAATGATAACTAGTTTTTCATAGATGCTTTTAAATCTCACATTAAGTCAAATATAAAACCCATATAATAACGTGGATGTAATGGTTCATATTAATATAATAATCATTACATGTGCGATATTCATCAACATCATCAATGCTTTTGAATATGTGTCAAACAAAGAAAATTACCTTAAGGTAAAGCGCGATGATCGTGGAAGGCATTCGAATGTCTTCAACTCCTTCCAGCTCTCGCTTCAAATCATCCAGTAAAATAGGATCCTCTGTGTGGTCGAATTCCACAGTGTCTTTATCAATGCGTCCATTCACGAAACCCTGTTGCAATACATGACTCGCTTGCAAGTATTTCTTGCGACATAACAAGTAGTATCCATAGTTGATAAACGGAAAAGACTTCCACGAGTACTTCAGCGCTTTTAAAAAAGCCGCCTCAGCTAAAGTGAAGTACTTATTCGACTCAGCTTCATTACCATCGGTTCCGGCCAGAACAGCTTTCACATGATATAAACTTCCAATGTTCGTTTCAATCAATTCTAAATCCTCACTTACGAGCGTATTCTGCAGCTCCAGGGCCGTTTCATAATACTCGAGCATCTTGTCGAAATTGCGCAATCGCGAATACGTGAAACCAAGCGCCGCACAACACTCGGCTACCTGCGCCAAGATGGCGCTACTGCTTCCGCTTCCGGGTTGCGATCGCAGCAAATCGAGACAGTCTTTGTATGCGGCCGCCGCTTGGCTAAATTTGCGACAATTGTAACTGGCGACGCCGATGTCTTTTAGTAGTTTAAGGATCTCCTCACGAACGGCATCAGTTTGCGGCATTTGCCGGTAGAGGGCTAGGGCTTCTTCGAAGAAAGCCAAGGAGGTTTTCTCGTTTTCCTGTTTGAATGCTATGTAACCTAGGTAGTAGAATGCCTCTGGGATTTGATTATTAAGGCCACGATTCCACAATGCTTTGTGTAATCGTAACATGTCTGTGCACACGTTATGGTCATCGACGTTTGGAGTGTGGAGTTTCAGTTTTGATTCTATGTAATGCTTCATCGCATTGACACAAAGTTCAATTTGATGCAGCGGGTAGTTGAGCTTCCTCCACAGCTCTATTGAGTCCAATAACGTATCCACCGCCGTATCGGGGTTTCCGTGCATGAGACAACAAAAACCGAGCAATCCCAAAACTTCTGCATATGCTGCTTTCGTATCCATGCAGCTTAAATCATACAAAAAGTTCTTCGCCATCTTGAGATTGTCTTTTGCTGACGTCATGCATTGTCCCTCAATAAGAGCACGCCCTACTGCTAAGTATGCGTTTCCAAGTGTGTATTTCACTTTGTCTGTATCCAAAGCATTGAAAATGGAATCACTGAAAACGACCGGGTACTGATAGTCCGTTAATAATAGACGAGCACCGTCGACGTCTTTCAAATGCAATGACATTTCCACGGCACACGCCAGCGCTTCGCAGTAGCAAAACACCATCTCCTCAAATCTTGCGGCGGTTTTTGCGCTTTCGTCGCTTCTGCTGTGGTCTGAGGTCTCACCTTGAGACTGCTCCATAGGAGGCTGTTTGGGATTAGCCTGATCGTCCTTTATGAAATTGAGCACGGTTCGGTAACAGGTCATGGCTTGCCGGAACTTCATTTTGCTGCAAAGCTCACGGCCCGTTCGCATAATCGATGCAAAAGCATTTTTATCTTTGCAGTCACCACATTCCATTACGGGTGCCGAGGCGATATCCAGATTTGAAGCCATTATTTTCCCAGTTCAGATTGTCAGTGAACCCCAATCATGTCAACAGTAATGTCTGGAAAAATTAAAGGAATACTTAATCAAATTATATATTTGTTATTTTTAGCTTAGAATCGATATTTCTATCACGTTTCAATCATAACTATAAAGGCTTCACGCTTCAGAAAATAGCTTGAGGCGAGTCTTTTGACGCGCACCCCTTCTAAATCAACAAATGTTTCACTTCGTCCCCACACATAAATACATCGTTAAATTTCATGAGGTGAACCTCCCCCTATATACGAGTTTTTTGTTTCGGTTGTGTGTCGTTATTGTACAAGGGAAGCCATGTGTATTTTTACCTATGTACAAATGAGACAAATTTTTAAAACAAGATGTTGTATCAAAATTAGGGCTGTGTCGGGTATCTCGGATAGTCGGGTACCCGATAATCGCCTTGGGTACCCGAACCCAAATTTTAGGTTCGGGTACCCGAAATGTGGCATTATGGGAAAAATGAAACGAATATTACACCTATCAAATACAGTAGAACCTCGTTAAACCGAACACCTCGGGACCGGCCAAACCTGTTCGGTTTAACCGATTTTCAGTTTATCCGATTTATTTATAAAGAACATATAGAGACTGGGACCTCAGAAACTGTTCGGTTTAAGCGATAATTCGGTTAAACCGTGTTCGGTTTAACGAGGGTCCACTGTAGTTCTATTTGAAGCAGAATCGAATGTCATTTACAGGGCTGCCAGCGGGTGTTGGGAAAAAAAAGTATTAAAAAAAAGTATTTTCGACACGAAAAAAAAGTATTAAAAAAAGTATGGGACGAAAAAAAAGTATAAAAAAAGTATCGGGCGAAAAAAAAAGTATAAAAAAAAGTATAAAATAATACAATGTTTTGCACCTTTTTTAGCATATAAATATAACATGCTTATATTTTATTTAGATAAAATAGCTATATAAATTTAATACTTACATATACTTACAACTTGAAGACAAAATGAACAGTTTTTTTTAAATATCAAATCATACGTTC
>LQRL01123905.1:0-12146 GCA_001703475.1 Hydroides elegans
GGAGGTGGTGAGGGGTAGGGGGGTGAGAGGGGGTTTATAGGGGGTAGGGGTGAGGGGGTAGGGGATAGGGGGGGTTGATGGGGGCTCAAAAGCCTTCCCACTCTTGGGGGAGATGGGGGCTCCAAAATCCTTCCTCCGATTAGTCTGGTTGGTTGAGATGGGGGAGAACCCTTGATGATGACTTCTCTCTCAAGGCGGACCGGTTTAACAACGCTAATACTCATAAATGAGAGTGCTCAGATATGTAGCCTTTAATAAATACCGCCATATGTAATGGATGGATGTTTTAAAAGTCATTCCTATATATCTTTTCCTACAGGCAATACAATTACAGGGTAAATGTTAAAAATATTTTGGTGTAGAATTCTACCAATCACGATAAAAAATGTAAGTCTATGTCAAATTGAGCTCATTATCATTTAGTAAATGGTACATTAGCGAAAGGTAATCAAGAGTTCAAAGCAATTAAGTCTATGATCTTATATAGAAAGGTTTATCCAAAGAAATGAACAGAAACAAATATTGTAGATAAGAAATATCACGATAAACCAACAGTATTAGATACAATACTGGAGCCTGGAGCAAAAACATCGTATTTTCAAACAAAGAGGGCTAAGAATGTCTTAAGTCGAACACGTATTTTAGTTTTAGAAAACAAATACACGTGTTTTGAAGAAAAACAATTCCCATGACATAACTGAAGGAAGACTAATTTATCATTTAAAAAAATGTTAGAAAAAAATATGGGTACACTTTTTCCAAGTGTTCGTAATGACACCATAACAGACTCTGGAGAAATTTGACTTTACACCGGTTTCGAAACAACGAGAGGGCCAATAAGTGTAGAGGATAGCTGTAAAACAAGGAAGCTTATATTTCTTCCAAAGACCCAACCCCATTAAAAATTTATCAAAACAAGTACAAGAAACATGTTTTGAGGAAGCAAAAATACTATGGTTTTCATGAACAACTGTCATTTTCATGAAAACAAGAGAGCAAGAAGATCTAATTTACAACAATGCAATCGCAGCAATATGCGAAAAATCCAAGAAAAATGGTTGGTCAAAAATGTTGAGCTTTTATTTCTAAGTTCTCAAACGGGAATTGTTCCTTAAGTTATAATATTTCAAAGTCAAAAGTTCAATGTTATAATCATTTTTTTTGTATATATTTTTAAGCATATTGTGGTCTAAAACTTTCAGAAAATAAAATTATATACACATGTACGAACTGCCTGTGCTTAGAAAGTATACTATGGACCATATAAAATGATAGTAGATCCTTCCACGATTTATGACCGATTGATTACCACGAGAGTTCCAATAAGAATATTAATGATAAAGGCTGCCAACCTATCAAAAACCAGAGAAAATATAAGGCACCTCAGGGAAATACCTGCTCCTGTTTATGACGTCCGAGTCTGCGATTTCCCGATTTTTCCGGCGAGAAAAACCCTCCTTTTTCCGTTATAAAATCCCGATGGTCACTAAACAACTGGTCAAATCAATCCCTATAAACACACTCATTAAAGAGGCTGAGAGAGCAAAAGAGGAGGGACCTGGGGGCCATTAAATCAAGGGGAGAAATCTATATATACAGGAAATTAAAAGTAGGGAATTTTACATTGATTCGCGTAGCATTTCCTGTTTAGGGTGGGCGGGCGGTAGTGTGTTGTGGGGATTAAGCGTGAAGGACCTTGGGTGTCCATCTATATAATACCTTTGCAGAATGGTTCTGCACTTAAGGGCCTTTAGGGCGCGAACTAATAATAATTTACAACGTGAGTATGGCGGGCCATTCTCACTTTATTGGGTTGGGTATGAAACCAGGCGTGTCCACATATATACAAAGATCAACATATAGCCCGTATTCTCAGCCATCCAGTATCTAGTGCATATTTCTCAGAGTTAGAGGCCGTATGTAACAGGATGCTGCTCACCATACCTTCACCATCTATTCTACAGGTATGGGATGTTTCAAGCTGTTGGCTGATGTGAAGGCAACTTCGAAATTCCACTTAATCATAATTATATCCGCAATTAAAACAATACGTGATCCCTCTCATGAATTAGTTTTACATGCCGATAATGAAAGAGGAGCCACAGTAATGCTCAATCGCGTAAATTTTCATCCAGACCTATTTTCCATGCAGTCGGACCTCCAATATGATAGTCGAACGACAAAGGCATGTTCTTTTCCGTCGGTGCTAAATGCTCGATGAAACATGAGATTTTTAGCGAAAAAAAAACAACCCATTAGTTTGATGTTTATGTTATGGGGCTGCATGCTTACATTTAATTCATTTCAATTAAACAGTACATCAAATCTCCATTCAAACAACATGCAGAGCCATGACAAGGGTTCATCACAATAAGGCTCATAAAACACTTTCACGGAACTATCTCAGTTTACATTTAATGTCAAATGGTCCCATGTCTCGCCAAAAGCAATAGAGACAGGACGCTTGTCCTCCATGTATAGGTTACGGCAATATATTTTTCATGGATCAGTTAATATGTCCCTAACCATGTAACAACCTTATGTAAAGATGAGCTCTTTTTATCCAGAACGTTATCTAACAATTTGCTCTAAATGTCTAGACATACAATAAAATATTAAATCAAACTGAGCCAAGTGACATGTTAGACCAAATCATTTCCCCGTCATATACATTTTTACCCACTACCAGTTTTGAGTTGAAAATAAGATAAACCCCAAAAACCCAAGCGATAATGCCTTCAATTAAGCGGGCGAATCAAGTTCTCATATAAGTCGGAGCGAGATAGCATTGTTGACTGATTAGGAGTAAGTCTCCAAGGTAATCATGGTTGTAATGGGAAAGGAAGGAAGAGGCTTAGGGGTTTCGGGGTCTGAGAGGGTTTCTGACGGGGTTGCATGTCTTAGAAGTAATGTTATATAAGAATGGGATTGTTACAATATCGTTTCCAATGGAACGGGAAATGGGGTTATAATTGATGATTTATAAATTAAACCAAAGCAGTGATAATTCTTATTTTTTGAAATATTAAACTGTTCAAAATAGTATTGCATAATAGTAAAAAATATATCCAAACTCGATCGAAATTAAAGTATTTAAACTGCATATAAGCACACTACATTGAATTAAGGCTGGGTACAGAATTTTCACATGTGATTTTCCAGGACTTTCTGGAGGTCTGCTCGATGATCAGTTATTACCTACAAAAAAGTGTATAAAGGTTTTATACCCAATCGGTTATAATTGTATTAATTTTGTCGTGATACTTACTGGTTTGTAATTGTAAGATTTGCAGCTGTGGCAGAGCGTGTAGACCACTTTTCTCTATGTGAACTTTAAGCTTCTTGTAGAACAATCCTTCTCCGTCGACTTCTAGAATGCCTACGACATATATTGTAAAATTAATTTCATGTCATCTTGTTAAGATTCTTGCTGTGTTTCAAATAAATAATGGCAAGGAACTTTGTGTATGCCGTTTCATTCAAAGAATAAAACTATTTTTTCTAGATTTGAATAATAATAACAAATAAGATCAGATCTTATTAGTAGGCTATTTGTTGTTCCAAAAGAAACTTGTAATGTATCTACTTCTATTTAATTCGCTTAACCTACAAAGCAACCTAACCTTAATATTTACTTGTTTAAAACCGGTGTAACGGTTTCAAGCTACCCCCCTAATTATTACCTCCCCGGTAATCTCAAACCGGTTTCAAGCTACCTCCCGGTAATCTGATACCGGTTTGAGGCTACCTCCCCGGTAATTTGAAACCGGTTTGAAGCAACCCCCACCGGTTTGAAACTACCCCCTCCTCAAATTTCTATTTTTATTATTTTTTTTAAGTTTTTTTATTCTTACTCATACTTTAAGGCTATTTTGTATCATATTTGTTTGCATTGATCTCCTGAACCATGAAGGGGTTGTGCGCGTCGCATAAACAAAAGACTCCATATGTCCAGCCGAATACGAGTTTCATATATAGGTTATTTCATTTTGGTATTTAATTACTATTCTGATATTGATGTTTTTGTCGCAAAATGTTGATATGAATGTGTGATTTGAGAATAATAAAGTGAATGATTCGAGTTGGCAACTTCAAAAAATGTTAATGTACATTTTGTATATTGGGCAAAACGTTTAGATACATATGTTAATTGAGAATAGAAAAATAAATGTTTCGAGTTGAAAACGTTTTATTTATGTATTTTCGTAGAATTCAAATACCTCTTATTAAAACTATGGCAAACCGATTATTAAGTACATCTAAGCATGTGTTTATTGTGAACATGAAACAGGCAAACCTACTCAGGGGATCAGTTGCGATCAGTATCATACTATCACAATTCTTTGTTCAGGCGACGCGCACAACCCCTTCTGGGTTCAGGAGATTAATGCAAACAATTATGATTCAAAATAACCTTAAAATATGAGTTAGACTAAAAACTTTAAAAAATAATTAAAATAAAAATTTGAGAAAGGGGGTAGTTTCAAACCGTTGGGGGTAGCTTCAAACCGGTTTCAAATTACCGGGGAGGTAGCCTCAAACCGGTATCAGATTACCGGGGGGTAGCTTGAAACTGGGGGTAGCTTGAAACCTTTACACCGGTGTTAGTATCAACGTTAAGGTTTAGCTCTGTCCACTTACCAACAACTTGTCCAGAAACTGAGTAATACGACTCATCCCATTGCAGATTATACAAAACAACTTCTTTGCTTTGAAGATTCAATTTTCTGGCACGCAACAACAATGCATAGTCTTCTCCCTCCTAAAAAGCGAATAATAAAGTTCTTATTCAGTTTAATGAAATATTAAGATCGTTTTAACTTTTAAACCTAGTTATTTGATTATTTTGATATAAAATAGCAATATACATTTCTTTTATAAAATATTGTTTGTGGTTTGAACTAAGACTCAAATTTCTGAAGCTGTTTTCAAAATATTATTTGTCCATGACCTAATACTCTTTTTTCTAAAACGTTGTCGGTGTCAAACACTCATTTTAAACATTTTAATTTCAGATATGAGATTAAAGATTATAGCGAGCAACAACAGATTTTAACAAAACTTAAATTTCAAATGGCCGCGAATCAAATACATATATATCAAAATACTATGTTACTTATGTGCTAATAACTCGGAGTTTAAAAGGTTCTGAAACCTCCACAACATATGCTGTTAAAACAAAAGGTAATTCAAAAATTTACCTTAAAAGTTTTGACATCTTCAGGTTTTTCTACTTCCGTTTTCACTTTATACAAGGTCTGAAAAACAAAATGCCAAAAAAAAAAATGCAAAAAAAAAAAAACAAATAGAAAAAAATATATATTTCCAATATAAGATATATTAGTGGTTAAAAATCCTCAAGCATTAAACCCTTAACCCATTATTTTGTTTCATCGAAATAAGAATTTAAGACAAAATTAACGACATTTAATTAATTTGCCAGTGCTATTGCAACAAGCAACCATCTCTTTAATACTTATTTTTATTGCAACTTCTTCAGGGCAAATAGGTCTTCAACAAATTGCTTTTAAAGACTGTAGGCAAGACACTTTTATTTTTTAACTCAGACAAAACATACCAAATTACAAGGCTTGCGAGAAAGAGTACTTATTCATGTTTGTAAGATGTTGAAACTTGCATGAAAAATTATGTTATAGTAATTTTTAATTGTAAAGTCTGAAATAGAACATGCAAAATGTCCGCAAAGCATGTGTTTGACAGACAATTTGCCATCTAAACACGTATTACGTGATTTTCCACAATATGTTTTATTTACCCTTCCATTTAGTAATTCTTAAGTCAGATAATGCCCTAAGTTCAGCCCGTATGGAGATGTAAGGGGACACATGACATAAGCATAATCACCTTGCATTCATTGATTGTACCAGTCTGATATTTTACAGTCTGATATTTTGCAGATTAAGATTAAACATTTTCATTAGGCTATTCATTAAACAACCAAAATTTATTATATAATGCATTTCTATAAATGCCTACATAAATATATGTACCTTGTAATCACTGATTTGCGCCGTAGTCTTATATGTCTTCCACTGAGCGCAATCCGGATCACCGTCCTCAATGTTCGCCGCTCTATATTGAACCGTGAACATACAATTGAGAAGAGGGTCCGAGTCGGGCAGGTTGCATTTGAGTTCCCACAAGTACGAGACACTTTGGCCTTCATTGACAACCTGATAACGTAAAATTACAATCTTTAAGTGGTCAAAACTTCTTTTTTTCACTATTACTTTTTTGGCCCATTTTATACATGAACATTGACCATTATCCTGCTGTATGGTTTTTAGATGCTATATCGTTACACTCACTTAAGTTTGAAGTGGCTGGGTACATTAAAAAATGAAGCCTTATTACTTAAGATTTATAAACAAATGTTTAGTTTTTAATCGAATCATTATCAATTCATTTAGTATTTTTGCACATAATTTAATAATAATTAGGTTTCTTATATTATTTCCTTGATATTTACCATGACGGTTTTGATTTTGTTGAGAGGCGTGAGTTGCACGTCGTTGTTATCACAGCAGAGAGTAGGGTTGTTTACTTCGAAATCTGATGCAACGTCACTCTGAACGTAAAACTGGAACGAAATTATTTACTTTAGCATTTCTTGGAAATAAATCATCGTGGTTCTTATTGTGTTCTTGATTATATAATAGGTCAAAATAAATTCTAAACTTTGGTTTGGTGCTATTTGCATTACTTATCACATAAAGCAAATTGAAATCTTATTTGCAAAGTCAAGAAAAACCTTTTTTGAAAACACGTTTTTTACAAAAGAAAATCCAAAACTACAATCATAAGACCTACTTATAATTCACAAGTAATCGGATGGACAATAAGTGTTGTGAAATCCTAAACCACCCAAGAGATTAAATGTGATACCTGAACAAATTTCTTAACGCCACATGTATGAAGATTGTTCTTTGCATTTAGTGGCTGGCGGAATAACAGCATTTTCTCACGTGTTATATTTAAATTCTCACATCGCATCTGAATCTGTAAAGAAAAAATTGAGCTTCATTAAGTCAATGAATAATATGCAGATTTTTTTTTTTTAATTTCCAAATATTCAAAGTTGTATACATGAATATGATTCAAACCATAGAATAGAAGTAAAAGAATTACTGAATCAGTATTACTTCATATTGAATCTGTCACATAAAATTAAAATGTATTGTATTATCACATGGTTCGCTTGTTTGTTTTATTATTTTTAAATTGTTAATAAATTGTTATTCTCAATTTCTATATTTCTGTCTTGGAAAGCAACAACATACCTTGTGTTCAATAACATCAGACTCCGCCTTTGAATCATCACATAATACTGTAATCGGCAATTTAATAACTTGACTAGTTTCTTGACTAGAAGGAATGCACAGGACGCCATTATTGAATTCAGAACCGGATATGGTGATTCCGTCGCCATGGCTAAGATGAAGCTTTGTATCTTCTGGGATTCGTTGGTTGCCCGAGTTGATAATGATGTTTAGGGTTTGGTTCACTCCAGCAAACAAAGTACCTTAAATTTGAATTCAATCATTATGTCATAAACATAATTTATCAATCCGTATTTTTGAATGAAAACACATATTGTGTACTGATGATTTTCCTTTTTCTTACTTTTTGTCATATATATATTTATTTTCATTACATACTTGTATTGATATTTTTAATATGTATAGGCTAAATAGCGTTAATTTTATTTTGACGGAAGAATAATATTGACAATGAACTGTCATGAGAATACATAATGATCTCGGCATAAACTTATGACAAACACATAAGTCATTTGAATTGCGATTCAGAAAGTCAGTAAATATCGCGATATCTTCTTACATACCTTCATACTCAAAGTCGACATTGGCGTCAGTTTTCGCGACATTGAAAGATACTTCTTCTATAGGTACGTTTCTTAGAAATTCCAGGCCTTTCACACGGATGCACACTTGTGTTGCCAAATACTGTCCCGGTTCCGTCAGCTTATACAAAAGACACATATTAGATGGTGAGACAGAAGTATTGATAAAGCCTTTTACATTCGATTAAGTAACCCAGATAAAATACATATTACTCACGTCAACACATCAAAAATATGACATGCAGTTTCTAAAGCAAAAGTCAATTTTAAGCGCATTAGACTCAAACTCCATACTCTTGCATATTCCAGAAAACTGTCATCATAAGTGTTTAAGCATTTAGTTCACCATATTTAAGGAGTCAAAATTCAAAAGAGACTTCTGGATTCTTAAAAAATATAGAATAGAATTTTTATTCTTACCATATTCTTCACATATACCACATTCTCCCCCGGTTCCAACGTCACTCCCTCCACACTCCTCATCACCACCGTATAATCGCCCTTCTCCACCTCCTTCTCCAGTGCTGCCATCTTACTCCCGCTCTCCACCCTCCGCATACTAACCCTCGACTTGATACTAACCGCAGCCAACCGCTTCTTATTGGCCGTATACTCATTGTGTTGCGTTAGCGGGATGGCGGGGTATGTGCGAGACGAGGGGTGGAGAGGGTGGGTTGATGAAGAGGGGTGAGGGTGGGTGTTGGAGAATGGTAAGTCGATGCTCCCACCACTTGCTACGCTACAGAAACTGGTGCTGCTCGTAGTGCGACGGTGTTGTTTGGCGAAGTCGCCACTTGGGGTGTCTGGGGTGCTTGCTGCAAATTATAGGAAATTGTCACATTATTTTCTACATTTTATTCTACATTTGCCATCTTGCTCCCACTCTCCACCTTCCGCATACTAACCCTCGACTTAATACTAACAGCCGCAAGTCGCTTCTTATTGGCCGTATACTCATTGTGTTGCGTTAGTGGAATCGCGGGGTATGTACGCGAAGAGGGGTGGAGGGGGTGGGTTGAAGTGGAGGGGTGGTTGGGGTGACTGAGGGAGAAAGGTAGGTCGATGCTCCCGCCGCTGGCGACGCTACAGAAACTGGTGCTGCTCGTGGTTCGACGGTGTTGTTTGGAGAAGTCGCTCGGGGTGTCTGGAGTGCTTGCTGAAAAAAGGAAATTCAACCCGATTTAATATTCTTCCCCTCCCTCTCTTTGTTAGGGGAATCAGGGACAGGCCGCTTTTAAGAAATATCCCTTGCCGAAATTCGATGGTCACACCCGGGCAACTATTTGAAAAATTGTTGGTAGCTAAACGTACGACGGGACCTTTCTCTTACATTAGATCAATTTTGCAGATAATTTGAACATGGTGAATAATATGAATATACAAGTTTTAGGACCCTTCATATCTATCATTAAGCGAGCTAAAACCAAATGCAAGACATCAACTTACCTGTAGGACTTTCCCCACGAAACGCCATAGCAATCGTAACATCGCACTGCATCGGTTCGGGTGCATCGAGGTGCAACACGACTTTGAGGCACGACTCCTCACAAGCACTGAAACTCGCACTGGTGGGTTGGATCTCAGATACAAGGAAGAGAGGTCGCGTTGGTATGCATATGGGCGAATCTGAAAATACAATTAAGGTACTTAAATTCTGAGCATCATTTAAGCGACAATATTGATAAAGTGGTGCAAAACTTTTGTTGATAGCTCTTGCCATATTTCATAAAAAAAAAAAAAACAATTCGAAATATTTGAATTGGTCTTGAAGACTCCAAGCTTAAACCACATCATTAAATTATGAAAATTTATAAACATGTACATTGAATTACCGGTAAATGTCTTAGCAACTTCAATTATTTCTTTCTGGTAATGTTTTCTTTTCTCTGTTTCTAGCACTGGGCTGGCTGACAAGTGCACACAAGTTCGGCAATATCTGTACCAAATGTGGAGAAATCGAAAAGTAAAACAATTCAAAAATTATTTTCATACCAATTTTTCAACATATTGATTGAATTGTTGACATGTTGGTCTTTTTTGTCACAATTTCAAATTTGTTTCTTCTCATGCGTTTTATCGATATATTGATTCAATTATTTAAGATAATTATCTTTTTATATTTTTTTAGACATGTTAAAATTTCTTGGGATGCCTTTTAATATTTTTTTCATTTGTAATGTCTTAAAAATATACATGTAATGCATTCAATTATTTAAGATTCTATATGATTAACTTTACGATAAACTTACTTATCCATGCTGCCCATCTTCTTCTGGCATTCGGCCAATTTGAGTCGAGTGTCATCCGCCAGCGCGTGCCAGTTTTCCTGCACGTAGATTTTCAAGGCGTCCAGTAGGAAGGACTCGGCTTTTTGAGGTTCGTCACATTTCCTGTTATAATACAAATCAACAAATAATGTGGGTGCAAGTAATGGGCTGATATATTTCTTTATCATCGACATAATCATATACAGGGTTGAATTTGGCGCACTACATACGCAACACTTTTAGACAACTGCGCCCAACAGACGTCAGTGCGTCAATGCCATTGTTTATGAATAATAAATATATTCTAAATTATACAATCTTATTAATGCTTCAAGGTTTTTATGTATATATTTTTTTTTAAACTTGTATATATAACGTCAATTTAGCTAACCTATTAACCAAGAACAAGGTAAACAATGTAACTATTGTTTGCCATTGTTTCCGGTCAAAGGTCATTAAACTTACATGTAAAAGTCTGCTAAATCTTTCGAGATGAGTTTCGCAGAACGCATTCGACCAATATGCTTATAAGCGCCCATCGCAAGTTCAGATAATTCCTGAATATAGAAAGAAACCATAATTTTTATTTATGCAAACAAAGTATACGTTATAACGAAGAAATGTTGACATTTTTATTATCGTATTTTTTAATATATTGTCAATGTTATAACGTTATCACAATTATACAAGACAATCCAATACTGTCTCTTTGATTTTTTTTATTTACAGCAATGATTTTCTATAATATAGTGCTCTTTTATCCTTTAAGATTAACTAATATAAATATATACTGAAGAAGTAAAATAAACTTACCAAGTAATGTTTGGTGAAGGCTTTCTTTGAAGAAAGAGCTTCTCGCAGCTTTATCACAGGTTCGGTATCTATAAAATCATGGATTTCAAAATGAGTAATGGATGTTCTAAGTTTGGTTTGATTCTTTTACCTCCTAGTCGATAAATTGGCACTCGCCCTCACCGAATAGGTACAAATACAACACTTTCCTGTAAAATAAGCACTTTGCGAAAATGATCGGCATGTCCAAAATAATTTGTAATTTGCAATCCATTTACATATCATTACTTTTTGTGGATTTGTTTTAATTTGGGTACCCAAGCCAAATAAATTAAATCGGCAATTATATACATTTGCCATAATATGCTTTAACAGTTTATAAAAGTTTACAATTTTCGACAAGAATATACAAATGTATATGCCAAAATCAATCCAATGTAAGGAAATAAGAACTGTCACCAAAATATTAAATATTATAAGCCTATGTCATTATTACAGCAACCGGTTATTAAATGTTAAATGTAAATAAATAAGTTATATTTAATGATTAGTTCTACTGCTTTAACTTACGAAATAATCATGGTTTTCGAAAAAAACAGTAGTCAAAAGAGTAAAATAATCATATCGAACGGTTATAAGAATATCAGTTAAAAAAAAATATATTTACATAAATATTAACATTAAACACTGTATTATAACTTTTAAGAAAGAATTTAATAAATGTTCAGTCATGCATGCATGCTAGGCAAATAACTACACCAACAATGCCACTTGATAATCTATTTTGAGAATACGAAGAATTATTTCGGTAAGGTAAAACAATTCTGAACTTCCCTACAAAAAAAAACAGAAAATTCTTATACGTGTATATCATGTTTATGAAAACCTAGCAATGTTAAGCGATTTCGTGTTTCTCCCCCTAACATGGTTGGTAGCGAAAGCCGAATATAAAATTCAAGGCATTTAACGCATTTTTCGACATTTAAGACAAATCAGTATACCTTGGATAATTCTGCAAATTTAAGACAGATCAATTGCTCAAGACGTTTCAAGAACGCTACCATCCCTGCCCTATCCCCCGCTATTAAAGACAATAAACAACTCCCATTTTGCCATGCACCCCGACTCACAATTTCCGTTTGTATGAAGCATCGATACAACACAGTACTATACAAAACAGTTTTAACCTCTACCCCTACCCAACC